>LAPY01001935.1:39708-59667 GCA_000970635.1 Eragrostis tef | reverse complement strand
GCAGCAGGTTCTCAAGCACTTTGAGACACACCGGGTCGTCGTCGACGGCGAGGACCCTCATGCCGACGGGGAACTGGTCCCTTACCCTTCCCACCGCACTGCTCCTCTCCTCCGGCCTCATGCCAACCTCCAAAGAGCCACCCCCGAATTGAGCCAATTCACAGCAAGAATCCAGGAAACCAGCGCAAGAACAAGCTACCGTTTTTGTTCCGAGAAGACAGAAGAGCAAGAAAACCGAGCCAATTGGAGCAAGCAAGAAGCAAAGCCAACAATACAACTTGGCGGTGGCACTGGTCCAATCAGGAGCCTAGTAGAGCCAATTGCAAGAGGCTAGCAGCACCCTACAAGGAGCGAGATGTGGACATGGAGGGAGATGGCTTCAAGGGCCTCCCAATCCCCAGCAAAGAAAAGAGCAGCAACGAAAGGGGGAGACGGAAAACAGAACCAACCTACTACCCAACTACAGCTGAAAAGGGCAAAGGGAAGCAGCAGCAGCTGGTGGATTTGGACTAGCTAGGGAGGGGGAGAAATCAGTGGGGATGCAGCTTCAGGACCAAACCCACCACAACCGCATCATTATTGAAGCAAAGATGTGGGAAAGCAAAAGCGGGATTGGGAGTTGGAGAAGAGGAGGCTGGATGGATGGAGGCCAAAAGAGATGGGCAGGGAAAGCAGAGCAACAGAAAAGCAGAGATGGAGACTGTTCCGGATGGCCACCTCACACACACACAAGCATGAGTCACAGAGGCAAGCTCATGACAAGCACAGCTCTCCCTAGCTCCTCTCCACCGCCACACGAAGAACACAAGAGATTTGGTAGCTACTGGTAGTTGAAGAGACGGGTGGAGCAAGACGAAGCACTCTACTCTGGTTCCTCCGGTTGGGGAGAAGGATAGAGGAGAATGTCTGATGGGCGGTGCATCCTTGCGCCATGGATATATGGGGTCAAATGGTGGTGACGAGGCTACAACAGAAGCGGGCCCCGATCATCCACAAGCAACAACTGATAATTACAGGTGAGATCCTCTGTAGTGCGCCACTAAGAGATACCGTATGCGTTCGCTTTCAGTCCTTTCTTGTGCCATCACCCTAGCTAGTTTTGGTGTTTTCCGTCGTTGTCTGAAGAATTAAATTGTTGTTAAAATCCCACTCAGCTTATGAGCAAAAACATGAGGGTGGAAATTAAGCTAGTACTAGTGACAATGTAACATCACTGTCGACATCACTACCTGCCTTATTTGGCAACAAATTACTACATGCAGCTCTCTTACTTTACCTTTCTTTTTCCTGCTCGTATGGCTATGCGTTTGATTACTTTCTCAATGATGGCATCAAAGTTACTAATGATACATACAGTGCACAGTAACGACGTGACGGGACGTGGCAGGACCAATGATGCGTTGACATGATCAAGCTTACTACGCGTGTATAGTCTCCTGTATCCGTAACTTGTGCGTGCATGTATTGGACACGGAATTAACGGATGGGATTGACATAGAACCGCTCAGGCCAACGGCTGCTACACTGTGGAGCACGTACAATGTACATGTACTCTGTATTATAGTATTCTGTACGCCACTAAAAATATAGATTTTAAAAGAGTGTATGTACTGAAGAAACAGTGATGAGTAGGCATATGCAGCACGTCCGGTAGCGGTAGCCGCAGTAACTAGATGATGTGCCTTGTCGTCCCCAGGGGATGGGAGAAACGACGCGTCGCGCGGTATGAGACTGTAGCGCGGGGACCCTGGTTTTACACGGACGCTTGGTCACCCAGGAGACCGCAACCTCTAGTATACTGCAACAGTGAAGCAGCGGTACACGAGCGGCGTTCGTCTTCGAGGTACTAGTTAGCTCGATCTGATCGGGCGAGCTTGCATTTTACAACATGGCCACACCACACCTATAGCTAGCTAGCCCAGTGATCGCGATCTCGGTCGAGCTTGCATTACAACATGGCCATTATTAATCGGAGGTTAAATGCTGCATTTAAATGTCATTTAACTCGCCATACGGCTTAACGACCATTGGAGGCGACTTGATCGGCCGCGATCACGTAATAATGGCGGCGGCCCGGAGCGTTTCCCGCGCTCGCGCCCCCGCGCACGCGCGAACGGCGTTGGTCGCTGGGTCCGCGCGGACACACGAATGACTACACGGGTGGAGAGCGTACGGGGGATTCGCGTGTGGGGTTGAATTTCGCAAGGACGGGGAAAGCCGCGGCCATTGATTGGTTCCTTGGCATGGGGATTGCCTCCGCCGGACCGCCCGCTTTTGGGTAACAGGTGGGCCGCACTTGTCTCATCTCAGCCGTTGGTATCGCAATGTTGCGGCCCATCAGGGCCGTTCAGTTTGTACCTCCTACCGAAACCTTGGTTAAAAGTGTGTTTTTTTTCCTTCTTGAACTGAACGTAAGCTTCCACACAAGTTTGCATTTTTAAAAGCTCTCCAACCCGTCATGTATAACCAGTTTCTAAATCTTAAGGGCGTGATCAACAAAAGCTCTCCCCAACAGTTACCTAATGTGTTCTTATATTTAGCTTTGTTCTGTTTCTTCCCAAACAATCTCTACATTTGTTGATCCTTTACACATTTCCAATCCATCCAGTCTCACCAAATAGTGACGTGGCAATTAGCAAACGATGCTGTTTGAGAAGTTGTATGGCTGCGCTGGTGATGTCACATGATGCCCTACGCTTGCAATGACAGCTTGCGAGGCAGATACCCTCAGCCATTTTTCTCGTCCTCAGATGTTTTACTGCGGCAGCATGGAGCATTGACTCCGGTCGCTGTTGACGTCCTAGCGCAGTCAATCAAGCTCCCAGCATTCCTTCGCATTTTTTTTCAAACTTTACTTGTTGCCGTTATGTGAACCTACGTGTGAGAAATAGCAATGCCGGGCAACAATCTTGGCCTTATCCTCATACAACTAATGTAAAAAATTTAAAAGATCGATAGAAATGTAGTCATTGGTTTAATATCAAAACCAAATGGGTATAACTTTGGGCAAAGAAATGTTGTGTGCACAAGCTAATTAAGGAGTTCTATTTGCAACTGTTGTCAATTAATTTTATAATAACAACAATACGTCCAATTAAAGCACTACAGCGGTTACAATTACATTTCCTGGCAAGCATGAGGCCCAAGGGATTACAATAACAATTTCAGTTAGCTTTATACGGGTGTCGGATCTGGAAGGGATGCCGTAGTACGAGAGTAGTAGTAATCATGCAGTCCAGCGTCGTTGATTAAAGATCTTCTTGTGCTCGTGCATTTAGTTGCGTCGTAACTCAATGTATGTACCATTGTCAAAAGAAAAACAGCATGTGTACTGTTTCCGTTAGTAATGGCTGCGGGGCTTGCTCAGAATCTCTCTTTGTTACCAAAAATAAAAAAGAACGGGCAATCAACCTAGCTAGTGGATCGACGTCCAAGACATAATTTTTTTTTTCGTGAGGCCTTGATAGTAGTACATCGAGTGTCAATTCCGAATGGAATTTGTCTCTAGACATCATCCCTTGATATACATGCGTCCTTGCCATCGATCTCATTACATACTAGCAATTTAATTATGTAGTACGTGTGCAATTGTAGGACCGGTCCCTTGGGTCCATTCATTTGCGATCGCTCGATATCCATGTCCCAGAGCAACTATCTAGTGGACTGGAGACACACACATGAAGATGCGAAACAGCCAATGAACGGCATGAATGTGCAGATTCATCATGGTCAGTAAATGCTTTACTAGTACACGTAGTTACTATCATAAAGATAGATTGATTTAAGGACAAACTATCAACAAAATAGATCGTTATCCACAACTAATCCTTTATAGCTGTCCATACAAACATATATTCCCTGACTTAATATTAAGGGCAAACTTAGTAGAACAACGTGTATTTCGACCTAGCCATCAGGTAAAGGTTTATCAATCGCCACACACTATATGGTTAGATCTTTTTGCCGCACAGATAAATGTTTGCGTGTACATATTACTCCTTCCGTTTTTTATTTGATGTCGTCCAGACAGCACAAGCTAGTTCATTTGTAGTGTAAATTGTTGTCTGAAATTACGTCAACAAATAAAAGCAGGAGGGAGTAGTGATTTAGATATTCTTCTCTCTCATTCTTTTTTGCAGTACTTCCTCTGTGTCCTACGTTAAGATTACTCACCAGGTTTTATTTTCTTTGTAAATTGGCAATTTCTAAACTTTAAAAGCGAATGGGGTGATTAACTTGTCTCGTCTCCGTTTTGTAGTTCGGTCAGCACCATGTATTAACAAACGGAAAAAAGTATATACTTATGTCCTACTTATACTGATGAACTGATACCGGTACTAATTAATACTGGTGGAAACAGTATACTTACGTCTTTTTTGCAGTACACTGTATGACATGTCTCATGAAATCTTGGCTTTATTGACCGAACTATTACACAGATTCATTACACTGATGATACCACGTTTTTTTTCCTATCGAAAGGAATTATCCATGTCATCTTGCTTGTGCGCTGTACGTCATTCCGTCGGTCTTGCAGTACGGCTTGAAATTAAGGAATAGACGATGTACGTACACATTACTATACGTTGTACTTAATTTTGAGCGATGGATCGGTAAGTACCAGCATATTACTTGCTCACAGCTCCCGTACCTGACTCACGACTAGCGGCATGCCGCATGGTGTACCCTCCGCTGATCTACTATGCTACTACTAGCTACTCGTACGTACGCATGCATTGCGACAAGCATCGTTGCCACAAGTCGCCCCTTTAAAGAGGCTAAGAAAATAAATCAGAGGTCAACAAGCAAGCAGCACCCGGCTGGACGCGGCTCGGCTCGGCGATGCACGGGGATAGATGACGTGCGGATGTTGCTCGATCGTGTCAACCGGTGTCCTGCATGTTGCAGTAGTAATTAATAACAATCGATATATAGTGAACATGCGCGCAAAGCATTCGCCGGCAATGCAGTTTCACCGTTCTGGACGTCATCACGCGTTACGTACATCGTTTGCGAATCCTAGATGCACTTGGCATGCAGCGGCAACGAGATGCATGCATTCGTCGACGAAGACGAACTAGTCCGTGTCATGCCGAATCTTTTGGGATCTACTGCTACCGGCGGCCGGCCGGGCACTGTGTATAGTAGGAGTATACACTTGCTGCTTGCCTGGAGACATGCACACACCACCGCGACGGAAGCTAGCCTGCTGCCGGCCGGTAATTAACCTTATTTGCTCGGCAGGCATGAATTCTCAGTGTATGTCATCCACCTAATCAAAACATCGGAGTAGTTACTGTAGGTAGAGTACATTCTTAATTCGTGGCAAACAATTAATCGGCAGAGGACACAGCCAAATCTTGGTTGGATTCGTGGCATTTACACCTCCCGCGTGCCATGCAAGTTCATTCATTTAAAGGCGCCGGGCACACCCAAAATTACTTTCTTCAGTTTCTTGGTTGCTGCTGTCAGGACCGAAGGACATCCATCATTCATCATCGTCAGCGCGCGCGGCACAAACACACGTATCGCTGCATCGCTGCTCCCTTTCAGAATCTACGTACGGCCGGGACCTTCTAGTACTACGCTCCTGTCGTCGCGTGCATGCATGCGTACGTGAATTAAAACGCTGCCGCCGGGGCGAAGCTACATAGGCCGTGCCGAGTGCACCCGGCATCAGGTGAAAAGAAAATTCTAGGGATTAGCATTAAAATTTCACCATTTATGCACCACTCAAAATTAAATGTTGGCATCACCTAAAAGCAACTCTAGCAAAGCTCCTATTTGAACTCCTACTCTATATTTGAAGGCTTGAGTCAAAAAAATCAAGTCCAGTAAAGACCCTACTTGAGCCTTCATTTTCTATGCCCCCTCAAACTCCATCTCCAGGCACTCATTGCTAGGGTCCTCCAACCTTCCCCTCATCCGTGGCTCTCACCATTTTTTTCATTTTCCTTTTTTTTCTCTTCCTTTTTCTTTTTTTTCTCCCTCTTCTCCCTCCTCCTCCCGCACGCCATTGCCGACCTCGCCGCCGTACCGCGCCACCTGCCGCCGCCCTCGGCCTTCCCCTTTCTCGGATCTGAACGGCGCCGCCGCCCGCTGCCCCGCGCCGCCCAAGCTCCATGTCCGAGCCCGACGAGGAGGAGGGATCTCGGCGTTGTATGCTCCCTGCTGCTGTAGTCGTCGTCGTCCTCCCCGTCGAGCTCCCACTCGCCCGCGTGGTGGTCGCGGTACTCGACCCCGAGGATCTTGTGCCAGTCCGGTATGTTCATCGGCAGCGACTCCGCAGCGGCCGCGTCCTTCGACTTTGTCTTCCGCGCTGCCGACGCGCGGGACGCCGGGATTGGGCGGGCCACCGCACGGGCCTGCAGCTCGGCGCCGCCACGCCGACGCGCAGGACGGCCAGATCGAGCGAGCCACCGCACGAGACGAAGTAGCAGTCCACGCCGCCGCCGCCGAACGCGCCCCAGACGTCGGACTCGTCAAACTCGTCAGCCGTGCCGCTGACCAGCGACGGTGCGAAAATCCGCGTGGCACGGCGCCTCGCCTTGACGCGCTCCGCCGCTTTTCGCGCGCGACGAGCTCGTCCCCATCTTGGCACTTGCAGGCGGCCACCATGGACGAGCTTGCTCTCCTCGCGCGCCGCCGCCGCCTCGCCGCCATGGACCTTGTGCTCCTCGCACGTGCGCCGCCGCCTGCTCCCTGCTGCCGCGCTGCCATGCCTCGTGCTCGCGCGATGTGGAGGGAAGAAGAAAGGACAAGGCTGAGGAGCGAGGTCAATGACAAGTGGGTCTCGCAAAATGAGAGCTGAGATTTGAGGGCTATTGCTGGAGTTGATGTCAAACCCCAAATTTACATGTCAGCCTCCAAATGTCTTTTGAAGACTATGTTTTGAGAGCCACTGCTGGAGATGCTCTAAAGGAGAAACAACTGAGAAACATGCTTTAGGAGGTGTGCTGAGCATGCGTCCAGCTTGAAGTGGCACTCGGGTCTTTGTGCCGCTAGCTTCGCCTCGCTGGGGTATACATACGGTCAGTGCAATGCATGACTGCACGTGGAGACAGACAGCACCTATAATCGACCATGCGTTACGTGGTGATATGGCTGTATTGGATTGAAAAAAGAAAAGTGCACCATTGTTAAATCATCACTTATACTCAGTGCTCTGATGCAAAAAAAAAAAGGAACCGCAGCATACAGCGTGCTGGTCAAAGCTAGCGTCTGAAACATGGAAAACAGGAATGCTGGAGGCATGCCGCAAAAATACATTCCATCCAAACTGTTTACATTCACGGCGCGTACCAACGCAAGAGATGGGATGGACCGTTGGTTCATGTCAGCTACGGGATGCTCAGCGGTGCAATTACTCGCTGAAAACAAGGCATACATGCCACCCGGCCGTAGCGGTACGCCAGTACGTAGTACTCCTACGTGATCGAGGAAAGACTGCATATGCTGCTCGCGTGCCCTCCTTGCCTGTCCTCGTTCTCAGACGACAACGCATGAGACGGATCAGGGAGACCAGATTATACGAAGTTATACGAACTTATACTCAGTGCTCTGATGCAAAAAAAAAAAGGAACCGCAGCATACAGCGTGCTGGTCAAAGCTAGCGTCTGAAACATGGAAAACAGGAATGCTGGAGGCATGCCGCAAAAATACATTCCATCCAAACTGTTTACATTCACGGCGCGTACCAACGCAAGAGATGGGATGGACCGTTGGTTCATGTCAGCTACGGGATGCTCAGCGGTGCAATTACTCGCTGAAAACAAGGCATACATGCCACCCGGCCGTAGCGGTACGCCAGTACGTAGTACTCCTACGTGATCGAGGAAAGACTGCATATGCTGCTCGCGTGCCCTCCTTGCCTGTCCTCGTTCTCAGACGACAACGCATGAGACGGATCAGGGAGACCAGGATGGAGGAGCATTTGAATCCTCTGTTTTTGGTTTCAACTTCGTCGTTTACGCTGACCGTTTTGTCCTTGTGTGGGGACTCGACAAGAAAACGGCAGAGGCTTTGTTTGTTTGAGCGTGGCTGATGAATACCGCACTCCACACTGCAGCCGCAGACGAGCAAGCCGCTGCCGGCCTGGTCCCGTGAGGTGAGACGGGCCGGCGAGCAGCTGCAGCTCAGTGGGTCACGTTTCCCCTTCCCCCTCGCCTCGCCGCATGAGCCTCGGCAGACGCCAATGGCCGCTGCCTATTCCGGGTGGAGATGGAGGCCGCAACGTGAGGTGGTGCTTTGTTGCTTGCTTGCGGGCTCGTTTTCTCCGTCCCGTCCTTATGAGGAGGCCACTCGACAGGTGGAGTGTGACCGCCTCAAGCCTTCAACGGCGTGCTGTCTCTTTTCTCAGCTTTCGCTTGGCCAATATTTCCATTACCCTTCGTCTTCTGGATTTGTTTGGTATGTTTGCTTGCGTTTGCGTACACTCTTTTAAACATACCGCTGCGTACACTCTTTTGAAGAGTGTAGAGGCCGGGACTCTTGTTTTATTATCTAAAAAATGTACGTGTATGAATGGAAGGGAAAGCGGACACGGAATTCGTTCTAGATGTTTTTATATATCATCAGTTGCATCGCAAAATAGTTTTTAAATACAAGTACTTGTGTTCTAAGGCAATTACGAAGTTTTCTTGACAGCAAGCAACAGACGCCGACTAGAAATTGGTGAGAAGCATGCATGAGGTTGCTGTCGGCAGAACGCTTCGAACATGTGTTCGCTTTTAAGCGGTAAGATGCATATTCAACATAGTTGGGTTGGTAGTTTGGTACACATGAACATCGCATTGCTTCTCCATTATATGGAGAACAATAATAATGATTGAGCGAACCCGTACTACTAAAAGAAACCTACTCCTGGTCCTGAGTCTTGACTAGGCAGCCCTCACTAGAGTAGCAAGTGCAGCAGCTCAAACTCGAAAGGAACGTACGTTAACTTGGATAAACAGCAGCGGACGATTTGCAAAACAGAGCTCGCACCAACGGACAAAGTTCACGTTGTCCTGATGTGCCGTTGCACGCAGCAACAAGTTACTGTTGGTAAATAGAGTCAGATCCAAGTGAGGTAAAACTACTCGTACTTGCGTTGTACGAGTACGTGGTGAACTGAATTTTCCAGGAGCTGAGGACGACATGGAGGCTGACGCCTCCATGACAGGGGAGAAGTGCACTGTGCTCGCTGCAAGTGAAGCAACGAAATGAAGGGGGCGGTCAAGATTCGGTCAAAAGCAAGGCAAAGCACAAAGGACGCGGTGACTGACGAGTGATATGATGAGTGAGCGAGATGCACCTCAGCCGACTGATCGCTGGGGCGAGACCTGGGTGAGAACTGTGGAACGGTCCACACGCTAGCAGCAATTGCCTGTCACTCAAAATTATCGCTCATGCTGCCATCAACGCGTCTGTTGATTCTCCCCTTTCATGTTCAACGTTTCTTTGGTGATGGAACAAAAGCTAATGATATTTGTATGTTTCCCTCGTGACATTGCATGGCTAAATGCAACTAAAAACGTACTAGAACATTCAGTACTCCCATTCAGTGTAACATAAAATGACGCACACTGCACAGAACATTCTCCTTGTGCTCATCTTTTGAAGCCTCTGCCGATGAATGATTGCGTGAAAAAGAAAGAAAAAGGAATGTAGCCCTCGGATGTCACACCCAGGAAAAGATAGCGACGTTGCATGTCTCGAATCAACACCTTTTGGTGCAAACACAGAGACTGACAGACGTAAACTTCCTAGCTTTGCAATGACCAGAGGAGCAGACGCAATCACGCAACCATGTGCACAAGCCCACAATGGCTTCGCAATCAGCTCACCTGCTTGGGAGTAGCCTCCCTTTTCTCGTTACAAGCACTTTGTGCCATTTGCACGAACCTTTTTGTTCTTGCAAGTTCATTTTCTTTGTTCATACAAGTAAATAAAAATATCTGCCGCTAAAACTGTTCAAAAAAGAAGCTAGCAATGGCCTTTAGCTGAGAAAGGCATGCTCTACATAGCTACTACAGCACAATGGCTCTTCTTTGCGTGGTTCTCTTTGAATTTCTGGCGAGGCTATCCTCACCTCGAAACATCTCACGGTTTCTAAATGTCAACAATACTAGTTACTCGCTGTTCAGCCAACACTAGTCATATAATGTAATTATACCAAAAAAATGGTTTCTGAAACTGTTCCAGGCTGGATTTTTGAACTGTAGCTAGTTCGCGCATATAGTACTCTAGTACAGTAGTAGGTTACAAATGGATCCGGTACAGTAGTAGGTTACAATTGGATCCGACCATTAACCCAGAGACTGGATATGACAAATGCGCACTTGCACCAACGTGGTGTCAAGAAATGGGACCAAAGAGCTCATCATTCCATTTACCCGTTCTTTAACAGCTAGGACCCACATCCAAAGTATCCTATAGGACCACATGCACACAGCACACCTCTGCCTCAAGCGGTCAAATGGCGAAAGGCAGCGATCAACGGGACTAGGGGTGGAGGTTATACCCTTGCCTGGCTACATGTGGGTACTCGATTTGAATACACAGGCACGCGACCAAAACCATGCAGCTAAGCTATTCAGCGCTTCAGGCCTCATTATAAGTTATAATAACGTTGAACACGGTATACCAAATCTTCTGAAATGTGAACCCAATACTTAAAAAATGAGGTCCAATTTGGCCAAAGTAACAGCAGTTACAAAACTTTCGTATAGTGGTGAAGTCATATATAGCTAGATAAACATCCTCCTACAAGGCTACAACCCATTCATCATTGTAACTTTGATAGTATGTTGTATCTGTTGTAACTTCAACAATTAGTTTATAACCACCACAAAAAGAATATCACACCAGATAAAAAATGACATGTTAATTTTTGACTTTGTATTGATCGGAATCATCTTCTGTACAACATAACTAGTGACATATTTACTGTGTTAGCACTAAGCATGCCAAATATATACAACAGGGGGCTTGTAATCTTACCAATGTTGGAGCAACTACTTCCACACTTTGACGGCACCGTCTCTACTAGCCGATATCAGCCTTTGGCTCGACAAATTGAAGGTTGCCAACGCAAGTATAGCGTCACGGTGGCAGCCAGCTGAATCTGCAGCGGCCATCGCTAGCTGAGTCTTATGCGACTTGGAAGCTGTTGTAGGCTGTTTGCATATTTCCTGGACAGAACACAATACCTCTGTTAGTATTGACCGTTTATATATCCTTTGTCAATGAGATAACCTGGTAGGAAATGCAATAATGCACAGAAAGAGACCATCGTTTCTTCCAAATACATTAGACTGCCACTAAAATTCAAGTAAGGAGTCAATCGAATAATAATGTGCAAACTTGCTGCCTGCGACTTGAAGTTAAAAGTCGTACATGGGTGAATTTGCATGGCTTTTTAGAACAGATCCGCCAACAAGGATTGAGGGTTACCTGCACAACTTGTACTCCAAAGCTGGACCTTATATCATAAGAGTAGAACTCGTCCCTTTCACTTCCTTTTGCCAGAATAGCATCTTTCTCCGAGGGACCAGCAATACAGAAGCTTTGCTCAGGTCTTCAAAATTGTCAAATGAAAATAGAAAAGAAAAGAAAGAGAGCATGATTACAGGCCGTGGAGATAAATAAACCTATGAAGAAGCAAAAGTGCAGCATAATAAAACTGAACCTGGCCTGGTCCCAGTAGCGGATTTTCAAGTCTGTTCCTCCTGTCAATAGGTCACCACCTGCTAAGGGAAGCAAAGAGCGGATGCCTGGACGGCGTACAGGTGGGTCATTCAATTCCTCAATTCTGTATTTATAATTTCCAGCCCGTCTCACATCTTTGGTGATTGTCTTGTTAAGAAGCCTTGATGGTGCCTTTGGCAGCACAGCTTCATTCTCTGCACTCGCCGTTCTAAACACCTGCGTGTTTGTTGAACATAAGATACAACTGCCAATTCTCAAAAGCACGGTTTTTTTTTTTGGAACATGCCATGAGACAGATGATTATATAGCTAAATAAATGTGCAAACATTCCACTTTCAAAATCCGAATAGCTTTTTAGGATGCCATTAGTAATATCTGAAAATGATAAATCTGTGGATGGGATATTCTAAGAACAGAGCTCAGAAAGTACAAATAAGAAAAGTTTTTTTTAACCTGGTGGCAGCTTCCATTCTCAGCATTCCATAGGGAAACTTCGTTGCAGCCAGCGGCAACAAAAACCAATGGCCTTCCAGCAGAAGATATTGAGTTTGGTGGTGGTACAAGCAAGCATAGTTTCTCTATTGGGCTTACCGTGGAATAATGCCACGAGTTAACAGGAAGCAAAAACCTATTATCCCACAATGTAAGAACACCTCTTGAAGAACCTGAGATGAACCAATTTCCACACTGCCCCACTACAAGTGCCGATATGTAGCCCTCCTCTGGTGAGGATTTGTACGACCAAGATTCTTTGTTAGTCCTCGTATCCCATTGATGGATACCACAATACTCAGTGCTGAAAAGGACAGTTGGGCTGAAGCTGTCCAAAGAACAATTTACAACACTGAGAATTGCGCCTTCTTTTATATCTTTCTTTTTTACATCAACAATGCCAGAATATCGTTCCACGACACTCCCAACACCACGTGCACAATCAACAGAAAACAAGTGAAGTGTTCCATCACTGGCACCAACAGCAACCTGTGAAGTACCATGAAGCATTGTTGTCGATAGAGCTCGGCTAGTACCCATGCTATATGTTAATCTCGACCTAAAGGCAATGTCTTTTTCTAATTTTCTTGTATCCCATATCTTGACACTTGAGTCATCGGAAGCCGTCACAAAGAAGGTATTATCATTAGATACAGCAATATCATTTACAGACAAGCGATGCTCCTGGAGATGTGCCACTAGAACTCCACGAGGCCTCCATCCAGTCTCTGAATTTACTGCTGATCTTGTGAAGGACGGTGATCCTACAGTATCAGAGTTTGAAATGCCATCCCCTTGCCCTTGCAAAGAAGAACTTCTCTTCATAGAGTCATTGATGCTCAAATCTCGAACCTTGCTACTAAAATGATCATCTCTAGTCTGAACACCGGGACGGTTTGGTTCTAACCAAGGTAGCCTAACAGAAGCTTTATAAACTGACGAATCAGAGACCATGTGTGTTTCTCCCAAACCTCGCTTCTCAGTGGAAACAGAATATGATGGTATTCCTTTAGACAATCCATCATAAAAGGAACTATTCCCAGAAGATGCATGTAGTGCAAAGCCAGAGTACAATGATTTATCAAAAGAAACTGAATCTTTCATGTCAAAGGAAATGTTGCTGGAAATATTGGGGCCCCGCAATCTTGCAACATCGTCGATAATGGTTGAAGATCCATTTCGTGCTGTAAGTTCTTTTCTGGCACCACTTTTCAGTAAAACGTCTCCAGTATCTTGAGCATCCTCTAAAGCTTGGTATAGGACTGATTTTGAGACTGGAGGCTTAAGACATGAAAGAATAGCCGCTTCAGATGACAATGAAGGTGGCTCCCTGTGTAGAAAATGCCTTAGATGTGGAGAAAGATACACATAAGTATCCACAGATCCTAAACTCTCACTACAGGCAGCAACAAGTCTTACGGCAGACCGTTTAACCCAATTGATGGGATGGCACAGAAGGGGAAGAACCTTTCCGAACAGACCAACAATTACTCTTTTCCTCAAGTAACCACTTTTACACATCATGGTCAAGCAATCCAGTGCATTCACAAGAACAGCCTCCATGTTATCACTTAGCGCCTGTTCCAGATATGGCAAAAGGTACTCCTCGACGCTTCGTGAACCAATAAAATAGCAAACAAAGACAATCTGACCAAAGAAAACTGCACGGAGCTGCTCATCTTGGTCATTTAGAAATGCTGGAAGTATAGGAAGAAGAAAATCATTGCTTTGCTTGTGTCCAAAGAAGTAGCACAGATAACCTATATCCTGTAGAAGAGCTCTACGGACATTAGGTGTTTGCTTTGGCCCCATTACCAACTCTTGCACTATTTCATAAATCGATTTCCTCAGATGTGCAAGTTGGCCATCAATTTTATCTTGCTTCTTCACTGTAGATTCTGCAGGCTGTGGTCTCAGAGCAATCACTGATTCATCAAGAGGTCCAACATCAGCTATGCTACGAGAACGCAGCAAGAATCTGTAAGCTGTTAAAGCCAATTTATGAATGTTACTAGCATAGCAAACTCTAACACTCTCCTCAGTATCATCAGGGAGCAAAGAGAGCATTGGAAGGATGTACTCCGGGAATATCACTGCATCACTGATAGGAAAGTCTTGAATGAGACAGAGAACATCGCATAAGGTTTCCAAAGCAGCGCAGCGGACAATGGCAGCTGGATCTGATAGCATTGCGATCACATAGGGAACCACTAGCTGTAAGCGACTATCATCATCTATGTATGTGGAAGAAATCCTCAGAAGAATGAGACTGGCCCTTCTCAGCTCTGGTTTTTTCACGCTACGTATGCACGAGCAGAGTAATGAGGCCAGCAAGACCATGCCTTCACAGCTCACCTTGGAATCCATCTGTTGGAAAATGTCAAAGCTATATGTATCTGATTGGCCATCATACCCAGACACTAAGGAGCACAAATTACTCTTTGAGATTGTCTGTACATGGGATACTACATTAATCTGGCTCATTAAACCATTGCCTGCTTGCTTTCCTTCTTGATTAACCAGCTGCAAAGAGTGATTACCACTTCCACCAGAAATGCTAGATGCAACATAATGTTCCAAGTCGTCTTTGGCTTTTGTTCTAGTGGGGTTGTTCCTTTGCTCCACTTCTTTCAGAAGAGAACTGAGGTCTCCCACAATCTGTTGATGGTCCCCAGGAGTGTTTTTCTTAACTGCAGGTGTGTTTTTGGTAGAATCTTCTGGTGAGTCTAACATTTGCCGTCTACCTTTTTTCCCATCTGATTCGCTATGCTCACACAAAACAGATCCTTGAATTTGTTCCATATATGAGTTGCCCATCATCATTATTTCATGTATCTTTTCAAAACTTTCTTGAATCTTCTCAACCTGAAAAAAAAAATTATTCAGCGCTTGTTGTGATGAATAGTAGTAGGGGAGGCAGTGGTTATAACAAAATTGAATAATCCTTACCCTAGCATCTGAGTCAAGTGGAACAATATCTGAGAAGAACTTGTGCAAAAAATTCGAAAAATAAGTTGGGAACACAACAGATCCATATTTTTGCAGATAGTCTCTACATGATAACCTTTCTTTTGGATCCAACTGTATCATGTGAAGTATCATGTCACGAATACCAGTATCTTGTATCTGCAAGCACAGGTTAATATTAAAAAAAAACTTGTGGTAGGATATATCTGTCTGAAATCCAACAATTGTGAAGTAAAAAAAAAAAAGAAAACGAAGAAAAAGAACCAGCAATAGAAACGTTTGCAACTTTAACAGGTACACAGTTTTCACAAATATAAATCAAAACCAACAAGATGTGCCTCGAGAGTCGAGACAGACAATTTCATTTAGAACCAAACATAACCTCTTCATTCAGGTCCTGACATACTACTGGAGTACTGAGTATGGACATTACTACAAGGCATGCTGAAGTAGACTGCATGCTATTTATTGGTATTCACCAGTGCAAAAATAAAAACTGTGAAAATCCACAGGAACCATGAAAATGTGCTCAAGTGAAGAGTCTACCCTGCATTTGACTGTCTCTATACTTGATTTCACAACTTGGAGAAGAAAAAAAGTAGCACTCATCCAATAGGCTCCAACTACACCTCATATGCACAATAGGTATGAACAGACCAGCTTTCACCTAGCATATAAAAGCCGTGTATAGTAAACATTCCAATTTTTAGTTTGTACATTAAAGAGAACGAATTAATGGTTCCATCTGAGATGGCATGCAGGCAATCATGTGGCAACGAAAAAGAGTATACAGTTGTTGACACGTACGAGCCCGATATGACAACTCAATACATTAGAAGAATAATAGCGCTTGAATTGATTCTAATCAAGGGATTCAACCATTGAAAAAGAGCACAGGAACAACATAAAGACCTTTTCTAGGGTATGCACGGGGTCATACTGACCACGCCGATAAGCCAAAAGTTGCGACAGCTCAAAAAGTGGCTGGCCTTCTAGGAATAGTTCAGCAAGAACACACCTGGGAAAAACACAAACAATTTACTATTTGATCATCATCATTAAGAAAATAACAATTACATCTATTAGAATTCTGACATGGTAGAGAACTGCAAAAAAATAGAACTGACGATTTTTTTTTAAAAAAAAAAATCATTCTCAATCCAGAGTTCCAGCAACCAATCACCAACATTTGGATCCTAGTTATCCAGGCCATTGAATATCCAAATTGAAGATCCTATAAGTTCTAAGTAAATGTGTTCCTAAGGTATTCAAGCAAATGGTAAGAAAAGAAACATCTGTGAATAAGCATAAACCTTGAAAGGATCTACAGTATATTCAGCAACAAATAGTAAGTTGTGTTTCTATGGAGCCTGTCTGAAGGAATAAGAATAAGGAGCACTTAACGAACACACAATGGCATCTACATGGTTGATAATATACCACAGTTTACACATTGACTTGCAAGAATTGTCTTCCAACAACCATCATTTAGAATCTGAACAGATATTGATTCATGCCATGTTCCACTAGGTATCGGATAGCAATACAGCCCATGAGAGCAAACAGGCAAGTCCAAGCAAAAGATAAAGGTGAGCAAACTATTCATGTATGATGAGAAACACACATTGTCGTACCATGTTAAGGAGTCACAAAGGAACAAAAAAATTACTCTAAAAAACAAACAAATTTAGCATGAATGTGGCACATACCCGAGAGAAAATATATCCATGGATGGTTGCAGCGGAGCATCTGCAACAATTTGGGACTCCCCGCCATGTTCGTAAAATCTCTGGGTAGATTGAATTCGTTTACAAAATTGCAAATGGGCAATGAAATATTACTCGTGTGTTATCAAATAAGTCACATAAAAGCACCAAATAGCACATTAATGCCTTCAACAACATCACAAAAGAAAATTGAATGTTTTCCTTCTACGGAACAGGACTACATGGCAACTATTTAATCTTCAGTAACAATTCAATGACTGAGACACAATGTAGTGCATTGGCATAAAAAACTGAAGATAAGGATACCAACTAAATGAGATCTCGACTGCAACAAGTCATACGCCTTAGATCACATATCGAGTTGTAGTTAAACTTTTATCATCGTGTAAATGCAGGATACAAAAATATATATGAAAGTTAGTACATATGTAACAATTGAACACTGGAGAGAAATAAATAAATTGTAACAAAAAGGCAATGTAGTTCACACAAATATCGAACACTTAAGATCAAGGGACTCACTTCAGGTGCTAGATAGCATCTTCGCCTTCCTCCAGTGTCGAAGTAAAATGAAAAGTCTGATGGATCGTCATCTGGAATGTATGTTGGTTTGAAAGACGCGAAGTCCGCGAGATATAACCAACTCCACGATCTGTGAATAAGCATAAACCTTGAAAGGATCTACAGTATATTCAGCAACAAATAGTAAATTGTGTTTCTATGGATCCTGTCTCAAGGATTAAGAATAAGGAGCACTTAACGGACAAACAACAGCATCTACATGGTTGATAATAAACCACAGTTTACATATTGACTTGCGAGAATTGTCTTCCAACAGCCATCATTAGAATCTGAACAGATATTGATTCATCCATGTTCCACTAGGTATCGGATAGCAATACAGCCCGTGAGAGCAAACAGGCAAGTCCAAGCAAAAGATAAAGGTGAGCAAACTATTCGTGTATGATGAGAAACATACATTGCCGTACTATGTTAAGAAGTCACAAAGAAACAAAAAATTACTCTAAGAAACAAACAAATTTAGCATGAATGTGGCACATACCCGAGAGAAAATATATCCATGGATGGTTGCAGCGGAGCATCTGCTACAATTTGGGACTCCCCGCCATGTTCGTAAAATCTCTGGGTAGATTGAATTTGTTTACAAAATTGCAAATGGGCAATGAAATAACTTGTGTGTCATCAATAAGACAATAAGTCTCGTAAAAGCACCAAATAGCACATTAATGCTTCAACAACATCACAAAATAAAATTGAATGTTTTCCTTCTACGGAACAGGACTACAATGGAAACTATTTAACCTTCAGTAACAATTCAAAAGGACTCGAGACACAATGTAGTGCAGTAGCATAAAAAACTGAAGATAAGGATACAAACTAAATGAGACCTTGACTGCAACAAGTCTTACGCCTTAGATCACATATCGAGTTGTAGTTAAACTTTTATCATCGTGTAAATGCAGGATACAAAAATATATATGAAAGTTAGTACATATGTAACAATTGAACACTGGAGAGAAATAAATAAATTGTAACAAAAAGGCAATATAGTTCAAACAAATATCGAACACTTAAGATCAAGGGACTCACTTCAGGTGCTAGATAGCATCTTCGCCTTCCTCCAGTGTCGAAGTAAAATGAAAAGTCTGATGGATCGTCATCTGGAATGTATGTTGGTTTGAAAGACGCGAAGTCCGCGAGATATAACCAACTCCACGAAGTAACAAGTACATTCTCACATTTTATATCACCTAAACTCAAATATAAAGCATGTGTAAGGAATAGCAGCTCAAAAAGTTACAGACAAGGTGAATTAGAAAAAACGCTTCTCACCATGACAAACTCCCTTGCTATGGCTCTGCTCCACAGCATGAATTAACTGCACAACCAAATAATCTAAGTCAAGAACTGTCTTGGATTTTTTTCAAAAAAAAATGACTCTTACACACACTTCTAAAATAAGCACCGTAACTATTACTGCACTTAGCACTGAGAATATATGATTCCCAACGGACACCAACAGATCAACTTCAGCACTTCCTTAAATATTAATTGCCATCCAACGTACGGAAAAGGAAAGCTAGAGAGAGGCCTCACCTGAAAAGCAAGCCATTTCTTTGCAATCTGACTGAGGAAAGGTCGAGTACTCAGACGATCGTGTAGGTTGTTGAAGAAGTACTGCCTCAGGAGATATGCCGCCTTATCTGTTTGCAACCAAACCTGAACACAATTGGAAGACAAGTCAGCAATGAACTCAGATATGAGAAAATAGCATTAACCAAGGCATTATCTTCACATCGTGATGTCTTTGATACTTCACTATGGCATCATCTAATGTGAAAATATCCAAATCAGCAAATAATATATCCCGAACTTTGCACCGAATTTTAACCGGACCAGAGAACCTAACAATAGTCCATGAACCCTGAAAGATATCACCTCCGAAATCTCTAAAGCCTTAGCTGAACCAACAAACATTGTATGGGCTATAAAATTCGCTAAACCCTACAATTGTTCGCCAACGCTACACAATGCATCAGAAAACAATATCAATCGCCCCCCGTTCGTAACCTAGAGGCAGAATTTGCAACTAGAAACTACTTGAACAACCACCGAAAGCTCTTAGGTGGAATCCTCACCTGAAAGGGCCATACGTGGGATCCCTCGATCCCCTTCAACGCGTTCCTGATCCTCTCCAGCCTCCGCTCATGCTCCTGCGATACACCAGCCACAGATCTCAGAACGCGACTCGAAACCAAATCCCAAGCAATTCGCGCGGGGCGCCAAGTGGATAGATAGGGCCTCAGAGTAGCCGCCGTTACCTTGAGGTCGATGGGCTCGCCGGCGCGCTTGAAGTAGACCTTGACGAGGAGGAGCCCCTCGTCGTGCTTGCAGCGGACGGACTTGAGGAAGCGGCCCCGGCTGACGACATCGAGGAGCACGAGGTTGTAGGTGGACGGGAGGTCGTGGAGGTAGTACTCCGTCGCCGACGCCTGCGTCGTCCGCGCGATCTTATTCCCCATCGCGCTCTCCGCCGCCCCGACGACGGAGGGCGGCGGAC
>LAPY01001935.1:23403-39224 GCA_000970635.1 Eragrostis tef | reverse complement strand
GCGCGGGGCGCCAAGTGGATAGAGGGGACCTCAGAGTATCCGCCGTTACCTTGAGGTCGATGGGCTCGCCGGCGCGCTTGAAGTAGACCTTGACGAGGAGGAGCCCCTCGTCGTGCTTGCAGCGGACGGACTTGAGGAAGCGGCCCCGGCTGACGACGTCGAGGAGCACGAGGTTGTAGGTGGACGGGAGGTCGTGGAGGTAGTACTCCGTCGCCGACGCCTGCGTCGTCCGCGCGATCTTATTCCCCATCGCGCTCTCCGCCGCCCCGACGACGGAGGGCGGCGGCTCGCCGGAGTCCGGGGTTTGTTTTGCTTCGCTTCGCTTCTCGCTTTGCGGGGTGCGTCGTCGTGGCGTTGCGTGGAGCGGAGGCGATCGGGTAGCGTGCGATCGAGTTGGTCGTGGCGGTCTGGTGTGTTGAGCTCGACCCACGCGGACTCTGATACAGTAGTAAGTGCGTTTATCTTGAGTTGATTTGTGTTGATCTGAGAGTTGCAGAATTGGACTGATTCCCGTACCAGGTTCGCACGTCCCGCTACGGAACTCCTGTGCTTTTTGCACGGGAAAAGACTTCCGTTCTGTAACTTCTGTTGGCCTCAACAAGAACAACAACAACAAAAAAAAAGACTTCCGTTCTGTTCCGTCCTGGGTGAGAACAGGAGGAACAGCACGAAAGCAACCGTGAGAGATATCTTTCTTCCCAACAAATATTTTACTCGTATTTAGTCAAAAACAAAATCTGTATTAGCAGATACTCGGTTCAACAATTGTTGATGTCTCAGTTATCCAAATTATCCTACACGTCAGCAATACTGAAACGGAGGAAGTACATACAACCAATAGATCATTCAGATTTATGTCAGCCCTGCCAGAAACGAATGCGTGGGAGGCAGCACATAACCCGTTAACACTTTTCACTGAACATACAAAGTGCAGCGCAAGAATCTGAACTGTTGCAGACGATCTGGCAGGAAAGCTAACAGCTACACTGTTGTTGAAGAACAAGGTCGTCAAGTGCCCCATGCACACTTTTAGTTGAATGAAAGTTGTTCATCAAATATACAAAGGGTGATCTAAATACATCGAAGTCAGCATACATCAAGAACTGAGGTGCCAATACACCAAACAGAAGGATTGGACATCAGATCAGTTCATGCCATTGGTTATCTAATACCACTTCGGACTCCACAACACAAAAGTCATGGGATACTTGAATCATGGGTGTTAGCCACGGCCCATAAGATATGGGTTGTCATACCGTTGGATTAGCCTTGGGTAACAC
This sequence comes from Eragrostis tef, assembly GCA_000970635.1. Classification (NCBI taxonomy): domain Eukaryota; kingdom Viridiplantae; phylum Streptophyta; class Magnoliopsida; order Poales; family Poaceae; genus Eragrostis; species Eragrostis tef. The sequence goes on along the minus strand of LAPY01001935.1, from coordinate 37,944 downwards.
ACCGTTCGATTACCTATCCATTGCAGTATCCAGCATCGGTTAACAAAATCCAACTGTCAAACTCCTGCATGCGCTTATGGCTTTTGACAAGAGCTCAAGGGATGCTAACATCCTGCAATGTAAGCAGTGGTCAGTCTTGACATAGGTGGGTGAATGAAGTAACGAATCCGTCAGACAACTTCCTTACAAGTAATATCCAGTGCGTTAGCAGGGAGCATCGTCACTTGCATTACCAGATTCTGAAAGGAAAAAAATGGTTAGTGAACAGGAAGACACTGAAGGAACCTTCGGGCACCAGCAAAATGAGAATTAGGTAATAAATACCCTGAATAGCTGCTAAATTTTCTTCTTTGTAGACCCCGAGAGGTGAGCCATGCACAGATAAGAGCATCTCACCATTCTTCGGCAACCTTACCGTTTTGGGTGTCATGCCTAAGGAGAGCCGGTTACTCATAGCCTGTTCCAGGAAACATCCAGAGGCTACTCATCCACTTGGAGGATACATGCTACTATAGAGTTAAAAAGTGATACAATTCTTTTTTCAATTGTCTGAGGCGGAAAGATGAAAAATACAAACCCCGGGTGTCTGAAAAGCATCTGCTGCGCCTGCCATTTGACCTGCAGGTAGTTCGCTCCAAGCCTTCAAAGCAACAGACACTTATAAGAATAGTGAAGGGCAAGGCAGAAATATCCAGTATCACTAAGTGCAGAAATACTTACAGAATCACTAAAACCAAAACTAGTGCGCCCAAACAGGTTAGTATCTGCAAAAATCACATGAGGTGACAAAACAATTTGAGTTGGCTGTTTAATAGTTAGTGGTCATAAAGTAAATCGATCATTGCTAGGTAGAAAACATGCTCAGACCTGAATTCCCTGGGAATTGGAGACTGCCAACAGTTGGCAATGATGCGATTGAAGCTCGCAAGATTCTGTCATCTACAAGGTCTCCAACTACGCATGTGTCACCGTCATTCCATTTCAGCTCAAGCGTCCCATGCTTTTCAGTATGGGTATGGGCAACTGATAAGTTGGGCAAGTTCTCCCGAAAATAATCCAAAGCCTTTGCCTCTAGTTGCTCGCTGGAAAAATACGACTGAGCCAATTGCAACCAAGAACGTGTGCTCTCGCCCTCTGCTTCTTCGACAGCTCTGATGGCAGTGATCCGACGCGCCCCTGTATATTAAGGACTCTGTGTTAGCAATAGAATCATAACTGCTATGTAAAAGATAATGAACAGGCATGTATGCCATGGCCCATGGGTTGTTTGTGCATTGAGGAACTGGGAAGACAACAGGAAAATCGGATGGTGGTGATCAGTGCGAGTTCAAAAGTCATTATTTGAAACTTCTCTTCTTTATTATGCAACAGTTGAAGCCTTGATGTTTAATCTGTGCTTTTAGGTTTTTCCTGCAGTTATTGCTATTGTTTCACTAAAATGGTGTTTTCTCACTAAAATGGTGTTTTCTCTGATTATTCAAACGCAGAAGGCTAACCTAGTTAGTTGTGCATCGTTGTGGGTCAGCAATAGCAATTATGGGTCCCGAGATAATTGGACGCGGCGAGCTGAAATTCCCGTAAGTGAATGACGACTAGCGCAAAATTCTTCTGAACAACGAAACACTTTGTATCATAATACTGAAACTAGAAGGCATATCAGCTCGTAAAATGCATCAATCAATAACTGAGATGTAGCGCGTGCTACTGAACGCTGGCAGATGGGGAATGCGGGAGAAGGGTTTAGAGCGCCGTACGTTCTTGGCTGCTGACCTGTGTCAGCCTCTCCGCCAACGGAGCGTCCGCGCGTGCAGGCTCCGGCGGCGGTGATGGCGGCTGCGGCGGCGGCGACGGTGGCGGCTGCTCTTTGGCGGGGGGCGCTCGCCGTTTCCTCCTTGGCGGCATCCCTTCGGCTCCGCGGCGAGCAGGATCTCGCGATTGGAAGCGGGAGAGGCTGGGGCTTGGGGGATTTGGGGGGAGAAACGAAACCCTTGCGAAGGGATTTTCTTTTTCTTTTTGGGGAGAGGAAAGGGGAAATTTTTTGAACGGGGAAAGCGGGGACAAAGTGACGAGACGAGAGTCGTCTTTTCTTCCCGACAGTAAGCTGCGAGGCGCGTGGGGAGGCATGAAGGCCCACGGGCTACAAAATTGGTATGTACGGGCCTGTTAGTGAGTTGGGCTCCCGTTCGAATTCCGGAGAATGCAACTTTCAATAAATTAAAACGAAGGATCTCCTCATTTTCGTAGAGTGCGTTACATATCAGACACTCATGTACGAGCAAAAGCACTTTCAAACAACAATTCTTAAGATTCATGAATTCACCACGGATGTCTTGTTGTCAATGAGCATACATCTATCAAAAAAAAACAGGTCGTTGTTGGACACAAAATTTGGTACAGGTGTTTAGTAGATGTATAATGTGTTGCAGCTGGCCGGTGTGGTTTGCATGGCGCTGTGAAAGAGAGACAATAGGAAGAAGGTGCATAGGTCGGTGCATGCAGGCTGGGTGGTTGTTGTGGTGAGTTTGGAGATAATCGATTGGATTAATTAGCTTGGCGCTGAAGGAGGGATAGGAAAAGAACTGAGTCCGGTTGGGATAGGAGTTAGTTTAGATAAGGTCTCCTGTAATCGACTCTGTATATATATTAGCCAGGCTTGTAAACGAGAGGACCTACCGAGAATACAATCCAAGTTTTGTTTGCATCTGTTCTTTTCGTTCCTTTAGTATTTTGTTGAGAAAAATACTCGTTCTCCTTCACGTAAGCAAGGAAGCTTTGCTCGTTTGTCGTGGAAACGAGTCGCTCGCCAGGGCGTTGATCTGGTGCTTATCATCTGTGGTATTCGGCAATCCGTTTTGCCGGGTAACATAATTGGCGACTCCGCTGGAGACGACGGCACACGCCATGGCTGGGAAGGCGGTGGATGGGATTAGCTCTGAGATTGATGACAAGCATGTGTTCCTGGTCACGCTTGACGATCTCACGGAGGAGGATCGGAAGGCGATCGAGCTCGAGCTCGATCAGGAAGGACGAAGAACGGAAGGCGATCGAGCTCGAGCTTGATCAGGAGATGAAGGACGATATGGCTGCAAGATTGGAGCGCAAGCTGGCGTGTTTTCAGAAAACGCGAAGTGGTGTCATCAAGAAAAGTGACACAGCGAGCGCTTCAGCAATTAAGGTAAATCCTCCATTAATCTCTCCTGAAGATTTAGTTAAATTTGTCGATGTTTCCGTGGCTAGCAAGTATGGGAACGATTTGACTAACCTTAATGCATACTTTGGGGGAGAATATGGGTAGTGCTTTTGGTACTTTTAAGCAAGATTTGGAAAATAGTTTGCCTAGACAGATGCGGACTATTGCACATGCGGTTTGTGACGAAGTACCGGGGAAAGGTATAGCTGGAGCGAGCAATGCACCCGCGTTGGCAGGCGTGAGTAACGGGACACAGCATAGCGTGGGAACTGGGCAAGCGGGAATTGCAGCTGGTGCAGCACAACATGGCTCGGCGGGCGCATACTATGGTACTAACCCTGTTAATCCTAACTTGCCGCAACCCTACTTCCAAACCACGTATGGATCAGCAGCTTATCCGGCCAGTGGCAGCACGTCGTACAATGTTGCATCTGAACTTCCGGATAGAGTTAAAGAACAGGTTGCTAGGACGCTCAGAGAGTTAGGCTTTACACCAAAGAACCCTGTTAGAACGTACCAGAAGCCGTATCCTGAATTTTTTGATACTATTCCGTACCCGCAGGGTTTCAGGATTCCAGATTTTGCAAAATTTACTGGGGAGGGTACAAAAACCACCTACGAGCACATAGGCCAATTCTTAGTTCATGTCAATAGTGTGGGCATAACTGATATGCATCGGGTGAGGATGTTTCCTTTGTCCTTGTCCGGTACTGCATTCAGCTGGTTTACTTCGCTGCCTCCGAATTCCATTGATTCGTGGGCCAAGCTAGAGGGAAGATTTCATGATTATAGTAAAATGCTGATAGCTGTGAGACATCCGGCGTTGTGGGCGTTTTCACTGACGTGCTCGGCGAGGGTGAGGCCGCGTCCCCTCGACGCCGGCGTGGCCACCCTGTCCGGCCTCCATGTGCTACTGCTGCTCTTCTGCCGGAGACTAGCCTGTGCCCGGCCACCATTTTGAAGCCGGCTGGTTCGTTTACCGCCTCGTGCGCGATGGGAGAGACGGGAGAGGGAGGGAAGAAGAAATCGATCTGAAAAAAAATGACCTCTGACCTCAGGCCGTCGTCTCGCTGTACGCTTGCGCCGCTCTGCTCCACCAAGCCGTCCTGCTCGCGCTGCTGCATCAGATGCTGACCGCCCGGTGGTGTACTGCGCCAAGCTCATGGGCCACCTCCGCAATGGCGCCCACCGCCTCCATCTGCCCTCGCTGAAGCCCCGCCCACCTCATCCTGCGGCTCCGAGCGGACCTTCGTGTGAGAGTGCTGGGCGGTGGAGGCGGCTTGAGACCTTGGCGTGTGAGCACAGAGAAATCGAGTCACATCAGCGAGCGAGAGAGAGAAAGAACTGAAGAGGTCAGCCGGAGATGACAGAGATAGAAAGGTGTGGACTGCGGGTGGCCACGTTAAGCTTTTGGTGGTTTTACAAAGTAATGCCTTATGTTGTGTGTATTCGCATTGAAAGCAAACAGACATGTGGCTCAAGTTAGGTACTTAGGTTGTGGTGATGTTCCAAATAATCCCTGTTGTAAATTATATACACATTTCCAATTCTGGACTTCGCATCTTATGGTTCAGCCTTCTACCTTTGTTATATCTGCGCATTTTTCTTTGTTCTTTCATTGGAGCCCATAATCTGGCATCAAACCATGAAATGATCCTTTTGCTTATTTGCAAAGGCCATATAATAACAAACAAAAATAGATTTCATGCTTGAATCATGCCTTTCCTATACAGGCGCGGCGTAGCGCGCCAAGCTTCCCTAGTTTTGTTAACGGCGAGGCTGAGTTGAGGCTTTCACATCTCAGGGCCATCAGGCAAAAACATCATGGGACTGTCGCTGAATACATCAGGCGGTTTCGTGATACAAGGAATAGGTGTTATAGTTTAACGTTGAGAGAGAAAGACTTAGCCGACTTGGCTCTTGAGGGGTTTCTGCCTCATCTGAAGGAGAGACTAGAGGACCAATTGTTTGAGAACGTGAACCAGTTACTGGAGAGGGCAGTAATTTGTGAGAGCCAGCTACGGGACAGTAGACAGCCAACACGTTTTAGAGACAAAGAGAAAACGGGAGTCAACCAGCTAGATATAGACTCGGCCGAAGAGGACGAAGCTGAGGTATGCGTTGCTGAGTGGGTTGAGGGGCCAAAAGGGAAAGCGTTCACTTGTTCAGTTCTAAAACCAGCTCTGAATAGAAGGGAGGAGATGAAGTATACATTCGATGTGACAAAGTGCGATAAGATTTTTGATATGTTACTGCAGAACAAACTTATTAGGTTGAGGGATGGTCACAAAATTCCTCCGGCCGAGCAGCTTTTGAGAAAATCTTATTGCAAGTGGCACAATTTTTATTCACACTCGACCAATGATTGTAACTACTTCCGACGCCAGATTCAATCAGCTTTGAGCGACGGGCGGTTGTCGTTTGGAGAAGAACATAGAATGAAGCTTGATCATGACCCGTTTCCTGTGAACACAATTAACCTTGAAGGAAAACGTGTGCTCATGCGTGCTGATCAGGTGTGCTGGTGGACAGAAGGAAAAAGTGTTGTGGTGGACAGAGAGCTTGAAGCTAGGATGATCAAGCCGAGAGGTGCAGAAGTTGATGTGTGGAAGACAAACGAAGGCAAGAGGCGCATGCCAGTTTTCAAAGCCACGTCTAAGTACTCATGGAGAAGTACAGCATGCAAAATCAAGGAAGTGTGTTTCGGCGGCTTGGCGATGATTGGCGAGTTGGAGGTCGACCAAGAGAAGTGGTGGACGCCAGGCAGCACGTTCGTGGGAGCGGGGCAGATACGCCTGAACAAGCAGGCACCTTGGCTGGAGCAGTTGAGGTGGGAACGCGGGAGAGTATCACAGTTGGTCAGATTGAATGCCAGTTGGTGTCGAAGGTGAGGAGCAGGTTTGACGAGACAAGCCGGGAAAACGTGTCGAGCACCGTGATCAGTCAAAACAGGAAGCGTACGCGGGACAACTATAGGAGGGATGATGATACACCCGAGAAAGCAGCACGGATGGAGTTTATCGCTCGGCGTCGTGTCGTTGGCCCAGGTCTTGTGCCTGGATACGGGCCAATTGGGTCAGTTGCTCTTAACGATCGTAGCACAAGACATGAGACAACAGGTATATCTAGTGTCACCAAGTATGCACGAGAAGGAGTGGCTAGCACGGAGGTGTCTGGTAGTGAGCAGATTTTGGGTGAAAGCAGCAGGAAGGAGTTGAAACGTGATATTGTATCTGTTGTTGGTCAGACAAGGGGCCAGAGTTGGAGGTGGACTGCTCCCGGGACTCAGCCTGAGGAGTCGTGGTGTCCTGCTGGTTTGAGCCATGAACAGAAAAGGCGAGTGCAACATTTGAGGACACAGGAGAAGCTAGCACAGCGAGCGGAGGAGGAACATGATAGGTGGTTTAATATTCACCGTCCGATGACTAAACCACAGCAGACATGGAGAGAGAAGCGCTTGGCAAAGGAGGAGGAGTGTGACGATGGGAGTGATGGTAGTCCAGCTAGGAACGACGAGGGCGGGGGCTCGCACAGTATTGATATAAACATAGTTTTCGTTTTGCCTAAGGAATTCATGGCGCCTGAGAGCGATGTCGCGGAGTTAGCATTGGGGGCAGAACGAGCTACATTTGAAAAACCGAGTGAAGCAGGAGTGCACATAAAACCATTACATATTCGAGGGCACGTTGCGGGCAAGCTGATGAACCGGATTTTGGTAGATGGGGGAGCTGTTGTGAACGTCATGCCACTGTCGACGTTCTCGAAGTTGGGTTTTCGGGAGGAAGAGTTGCTTAAGACTAACATGAGTCTCAGTGGGTTTTCGGGGGAGCCGGCAAAGACCAAAGGGGTTTTGTTGGTGAAGTTCACAGTGGGAAGCAAGACAATTCCGACAGCGTTTTTTGTGGTAGATATGAAGGGGCGTTACAATGCACTTCTAGGACGAGACTGGATACATGCAAACTGTTGTGTTCCATCCACACTTCATCAGTTTTTAATTCAGTGGATCGGGAATGAGGTAGAGGTTGTGCCGGCTGAGGATGTGCAGTGTGTTGCGACGATGGAAGCCACAGAGTGGCAGCATGGCGAGATGGCATGTTTGTCAGGGAGGGATTTATCCGGTTTTGACTTTGTGAGTAGGAGGAAAACGGGTTTGTGCCTATTCATGTAAGGCCGGCTGAAATAGCCAGGCTCAACAACGTTAGTGTTAATGGATCAGTTTGATGCTAAAAAGTGGTTGGAGGAGAGGGTGGAGCAATACAGGTCAGAAGCATGTGACGCGAGTGAGGTGGTAGAGGATTTTGATGATCTTGGCAAGTTGGGACATGGGTTTGCTGCTGTCGACGAGTTGGAAGAGATAGACCGCGACCTACTTTTATTAGAGCAGACTTATTGGCGCATCATAAGAAAGAGCTATGTGAGCTGTTAGTCGAGTTCCGGGATTGCTTTGCGTGGGATTATACTGAGATGCCGGGGTTAGATAGAAAATTGGTGGAGCACAAGTTGCCGATTAAGCATGGTTTTCTTCCGTACAAGCAGTCTATCCCCCAAAAGGGGATTTTAGTAAATAACCAAATATAACTCCGGGGCTAAGGGACGTTTTAATCCAGTTGTGATTGATAAAGTGAAAGAAGAAATAGACAGGTTGCTTAAAGTTAATTTTATAAGGCCGTGTAGGTATGCGGAGTGGATATCAAGCATAGTGCCGGTAGAGAAAAAGAACACGGGGCAAATACGAGTGTGTATAGATTTCAAGAATTTAAATTATGCTACGCCTAAAGACGAATATCCCATGCCTATTGCAGACGCATTGATTAATGATGCATGGGGGAACCGGGTAATAAGTTTTTTAGACGGAAATGGGGGGTATAATCAGATTTTTATGGCGCTTGAAGATGTATATAAAGCTGCTTTTAGATGCCCGGGGTTTGTTGGTTTGTTTGAGTGGGTGGTGATGACTTTTGGTTTAAAAAATGCGGGTGTGACATATCAGAGAGCAATGAATTTGATTTTTCATGACATTCTGGGTATTATAGTTGAGATTTATATTAATGATATTGTTGTCAAATCCAAAGACTTTGGGGGGCACCTCGCTGATTTGAGATTAACTTTTGAGAGAATGCGAAAATATAATCTAAAGATGAATCCTCTTAATGTGCATTTGGCGTGACTGCTGGTAAGTTTTTGGGTTTTATAGTGCACCGACACGGGATAGAAATAGATCCTAAAAAGATAAAAGCAATTAATGATTTGGGAGAACCAACGTGTAAGAGGGATGTGCAGAAATTGTTGGGAAAGATAAATTTTTTGAGACGATTCATATCTAATTTGGTGGGAAAAATAGAGCCGTTTACAGTATTGTTACGACTCAAGCATGAGGCAGGATTTGTATGGGGGGCTGAACAGAGGGAGGCGTCTGATAACATTAAGGGATATTTGTCTCGGCCGCCTGTGTTAAAAGCACCCAAGGCCGGTTTGCCGTTCAAGTTGTATATTGCAGCGCAGGAAAAGGCTATTGGTGCAGTTTTGATACAGGAGCATGAAGGAAAGGAACATGTGGTGGCATACTTAAGTCGCCGATTAGTAGATGCTGAAACCAGGTATGTGTTCATTGAAAAATTATGTTTATCTTTGTACTTTGCATGCACTAAATTACGTCATTATTTGTTCGTGTGTTGTTGTGTGCCAAGCTGATATAATCAAATACATGATTCATAAACCTGTGCTTAGTGGAAGGGTTGGAAAATGGGCATATGCATTAATAGAATATGAATTAAGTTATCAACCTTTGAGTGCCATGAAGGGACAAATTTTGGCTGATTTTGTTACTGATCATAGTGTAGATATGTCTGTAGAAGTTAACTGCATACAGGTGGTTCTTTGGCGTTTGTTTTTTGATGGGTCAGTGTGCAAAGAAGGGCAGGGTGCTGGTTATATATTAAAATCTCCTAATGGTTTAGTGCATGAGGTAGCAGTCAGGATAGAACATACTTGTACTAATAATCAAATCGAATATGAGGCATTGCTTTTGGGTTTGGAACATTTGTGGCATGCAGGTATAAAAGATGTAGAGGCATTTGGGGATTCTAAATTGGTTGTACAACAGGTAAGAGGCGAGTGTCAATGTTTAGATGGAATTTTGAGATCTTATTTAGAAAAGTGCTGGGATGTGATTAGGACGTTTGACACTTTCGTTATATATCATATTCCGAGGCATGATAATGAGCAGGCTAATTCATTGGCACAACAAGCATTAGGTTTTCGGATACAGAAAGGTATGTTTTTTGTATAGGATGATTTACATAGCATGTTTGCTGGAGAAGACACGGGGGCAACCATTGTTCAGGCCGTTATTTATCAAAGGTCGAGCAATGGGATTTTGATGGTGGTAGCTGTTCTGGCTGTCTGAAATATGAAGCTGAGCAGCGAGATATGTGTGATGGGTGCTGTTCAGGCCGTGAAATGTGCGAGGCTGAGCAGTTTGAGATGGATAATGACGGTTGTCCAGGTCATGGAACACGCGAGACCGGGCAAGTTGAGCGAGGTAGTGATAATTGTTCGGGCCGTGGATCACATGAGGCTGAGCAGGCAGAGTTTTATTGCAAAAGAGGTATGGAAACTGGTGCATGCGGCAGTCCAGGCCAATATATGTTGCAGGCCGGGCTGTTAGCAGTTGACGCTGAGTTATTGGTTGGTGAAGTGATGGAAGAATCAAGCAATAGAAATCCAGGTCAAGGGATACAAGTGGCCGGGTTGCAACAAAGTGATGGTTCAGGTCGACCGAGTGTTCAAGCGACTGAGCTATTGCATGATGGTCCAGGCGACATAAGTTATCAAGCCGGGCCAGCAGCGGGAAAAGGCGAGCAGGATTGGCGTTTGCCATTAATTCATTGTCTACAAGATCCTGGGAACGTAAAGGATAGGAAGCTTCGGCGGCAGGTGTTGAAATATACACTTATGGATGGTGAGTTGTATCGGAGGACCATGGATGGCGTGTTACTCAAGTGCTTAGGGGAAGAACAATCAAGGGTGGCGATGGGAGAGGTGCATGAGGGAATGTGTGGCACGCATCAATCAGCACATACGATGAAGTGGGCATTAAGGCGAGCGGGATTTTATTGGCCAAGCATGGTGGATGATTGTTTTAGGTATTTTCGGGGGTGTGAAGCATGCCAAAAATTTGGAGATATTCAATTAGCGCCAGCAAGTATGTTACATCCAATTATAAAGCCATGGCCGTTCAGAGGACGGGGTTTGGATTTTGTGGGAGAGATTCATCCGGCATCATCAAAGGGGCACCGGTTTGTTTTAGTGGCCACAGATTATTTTACTAAGTGGACGGAAGCAGTACCGTTGAAGAATATGACGCATAAAGAGTTGATTCAGTTTGTCATGGAAAATATCATATATCGGTTTGGGATTCCACAATCATTGACGACTGATCAAGGGCCGGCGTTCATGTCACAACAGTTCAAAAAGTTTGCTGGGTCATTGGGGATCAAGTTGTTAAATTCATCTCCTTATTATGCACAGGCCAATGGATAGGCTGAGGTGAGTAATAAAGGTTTGATTAAACTTATTAAACGAGGCTGAGCAGGTGGAGTTTTATTGCAACAAAGGTATGGAAACTGGTGCATGCGGCAGTCCAGGCCAGTATATGTTGCAGGCCGGGCTGTTAGCAGTTGACGCTGAGTTATTGGTTGGTGAAATGATGGAAGAATCAAGCAATAGTAATCCAGGTCAAGGAATACAAGTGGCTGGGTTGCAACAAGGTGGTGATAGGGCAGAGGTGGGAAGTGGGCATTGAGGCGAGCGGGATTTTACTGGCCAAGCATGGTGGATGATTGTTTTAGGTATTCTCGGGGGTGTGAAGCATGGCAAAAATTTGGAGATATTCAATTAGCGCAGCAAGTATGTTACATCCAATTATAAAGCCATGCCGTTCAGAGGATGGGGTTTGGATTTTGTGGGAGAGATTCATCCGGCATCATCAAAGGGGCACCGGTTTGTTTTAGTGGCCACAGATTATTTTACTAAGTGGACGGAAGCAGTACCGTTGAAGAATATGACGCATAAAGAGTTGATTCAGTTTGTCATGGAAAATATCATATATCGGTTTGGGATTCCACAATCATTGACGACTGATCAAGGGCCGACGTTCATGTCACAACAGTTCAAGGAGTTTGCTGGGTCATTGGGGATCAAGTTGTTAAATTCATCTCCTTATTATGCACAGGCCAATGGACAGGCTGAGGCGAGTAATAAAGGTTTGATTAAACTTATTAAACAGAAGATAGAAGAGGCTCCTAGGCGGTGGCATGAAGTTTTGGTGGAAGCTTTATGGGCTTATAGAGTGTCAAAGCGAGGAGCTACCAAAGTGACGCCGTTTGAGTTAGTATATGGACAGGAAGCAGTGTTGCCGGTGGAAATTAATTTACAATCTGTTCGGGTGATGAAGCAGAGTGAGTTGTCAGAGGATGAGTACAGAGAAGCTATGATGGAGTGAATAGATGGAGTTCAGGAAGATCGGCTGAAAGCATTGAAGGACATAGAAAAGGAAAAGTTGAAGGTGGCCAGAGCTTATAATAAAAATGTTCGAGAGAAGTTTTTTCAGTTGGGAGACTTGGTTTGGAAGACAGTTTTGCCGGTGGGACATTGCAGCAACAAATTTGGAAAGTGGTCGCCCGGGTGGGAAGGTCCATTCAGGGTAACTGGTATTGTGCCTGGTAATGCATATTTTGTTGAAGATTTACAAGGCAAGGGCTTGCCTAAGGCGCTCAATGGAAAGTATTTGAAAAGGTATTTTTCTAGTGTTTGGCAAACTGCGTGAAGGGTGTTAGTGTTGAGAAGTGCCTTTCGACAAATCAATTTGTTTGTCAAAAGGGCAGGGGGGCATGTGTTGGACACAAAATTTGGTACAGGTGTTTAGTAGATGTATAATATGTTGCAGCTGGCCGGTGTGGTTTGCATGGCGCTGTGAAAGAGAGACAATAGGAAGAAGGGGCATAGGTCGGTGTATGCAGGCTGGGTGGTTGTTGTGGTGAGTTTGGAGATAATCGATTGGATTAATTAGCTCGGCGCTGAAGGAAGCTGTTACGGGATAGGAAAAGAACTGAGTCCGGTTAGGATAGGAGTTAGTTTAGATAAGGTCTCATGTTATCGACTCTGTATATATATACTAGCCAGGCTTGTAAACGGGAGGACCTACCGAATACAATCCAAGTCTTTTCGTTCCTTTAGTATTTTGTTGCTCGTTTGTCGTGGAAACGAGTCGCTCGCCAGGGCGTTGATCTGGTGCTTATCATCTGTGGTATTCGGCAATCCGTTTTGCCGGGTAACAGTCGTAAATAAGTAGATTCCACACCACAAAGGCACTCGATTTCAGAAGGTCCATATATAAAGCGTACTCGAGTTTTCGAATATCCTAGCTAAGTTCAGTTCTGTACCTGAATTTTTACATGCGTGCTAGTCACCACTATATGCTGATGAGAAGTATCATACCAGAGACAAAAACAATTCATGGCGAAAGCTATTGGTATGATGAGAAAGTTGGCATCAAGGTTCCATTTCCGCGGGCCATTTGTGCCCGACAGGACCTGCTAAGCCTCAACCAATTAAGCAAGCACCCGGTTGTCTCTATTCATACTGTGGCTTTCTCTTAGAGGAATGAATATGCAATTATGCAGACAATGACAGCAGACAAGGGCACAAGGGATGCTTCTGTCCCTCGAACCCGTCATGCACGATTCCTCCTCCCGTCTTTCTCAATCATGTGTCCTTGGAAATTTTGACGGCAGAAAGATCAAAAGGGATGCAACTGGATACGCTTTATCCTTGTGCTCCTTAGATTTTGATGCCCCACCAGCAAAACGACGAACTATTTGCCCCTCGCAAAAGAAGGAAAAAGGAGTCTGCAAAATGACTAAAAATCAAGGAATCTATCTTGAATGAATTGGTCGTGCATTTTACACACCCAGTAGCTGGATATGTTGTGTTCAGATAAGTCAGTTGTTGGGTCTGCATAAATGGAGTAAGATCAATGATTCAACACAAGAAGGAATCAAAATGCAGAGGTATCACAATCAGAGTTCAGATTTCAGAAACAGAGAGGAGGGGCTTTTGCGCAGAATCGTTGTCATCTCGCTCCCTGGTGAACGCAACACTGCACTAGCTGACTACCAATGGTGTCAAGAAAAATGGCGATATACTAGCAGATATGCCACTCGCCTGCCCTCTGCCGCTTGTGTAGGTTGTCGGGACCGAGCAAGCAGACCGATCAATCAGCTGCAGCAGCCGGGGGTTTCGACAAAACACACGAACGCCTGATGTTCCTTGCAAGTTTCAGAGCACTGACCAAGGCTGGCATGTCGTGCACAGGCACAATCCGCTTGTGCCGGCAGTGATGACTGATGAGGCGAATCCTGCCTAGATACCATCCTGTCACCGGCTCCATTTGAAACCTGAACATGATCCTGTCAATGTCATCACTTACACCACGTCATACTGCTCCACGCGGGCGCTTGTGGGACAGTGAACCAAATTGAAGAGTCAAGGCAGAGGTAAATCAACTCGTGACATGCATGTGGAGGTAGTCCAAGGGATGGTGATCGCAAGCACCTAACAGGTTCCCAGTTTGTTAAGAGAACACCATAAGCTGCAAGTGAATTGTGCTAGCAGCAACTTTGTCAATAACTTTTCATGTTTATCTAGTGTCTTTAGCTGATTTCTGAGCCGGAATCTCACACATCAGCTTCGCAATTAGTGTCAGTGCCGCGGATTAGAGAGTTTTCTTAAAAGAAATAATTAGAGAGTTATTTTACCTAACAATCAGAAAACTACAAGTTGTTTTACTACCAAACAATGTACTCATATAAATAAGTAGAGTAGTGCGTTTGCTTGCAGCCGCAGCCTTGCACGCCTAAGAAAAGTGTGTACAGGCATCAAACATGAATACTCAAAACTAGTGCTACGTACTATACTAATACTAGTACTATACACGTACCAGTGAAAAACTCATACAATCAAGACAAGTACGGTACGGAGTTCTCCACATCCCTCACTCACTGCCTGCAGGGTGCAGCCGAGACGAGTGCAGCGCGACGAGCACACACACGCGCATGCAGCCGGCAAGAACAGAGAGGAGGAAGAGACAGACAGGGAACAATTGAGTTGGCAGCATCGATCGATCATCTAGTAGCATATCTCCATGGAGAAGTTGGCGTCGAGCAGCTCCTCGATCATCTGGTCCACGTGCTGCTCCTCGAGGAACCGCCCGCCCCACTCCGCGGCCGACGCATGCTGCGGCGTCGCGGCCGAGGAAGCGGCGGCGGGGGCGGCGGGGCCGGGGGGGCTCC
>LAPY01001935.1:9030-21745 GCA_000970635.1 Eragrostis tef | reverse complement strand
ACGACGTCGAGTACGCACAGGAGTGGGTGGCGGATCTCCGAGACCCAGGAGCCCCAGTGGCGCTGCCGCACGCCGCGGAACCGTTGCTGCGCCCGCGCCATTGATTGATGTATACACCGCCGGCACCGGCAATGGAGGAGCCCCTCGCGGCCGTGCTCTGCTTCGGGGCTTGGCTCCTTTGTACTGGATTGCTCTGCTTCGGCTTGGTTCTTTTGCGCCGCGTGCTCGTGTGCACTGCTTCGACTTGGTTGCTCTGTTCTGCGTGCTTGTGCGCCCGCGCGCTACAAAGAGGATGGAGCTGCGCGGGAGTTGTGCGATTCGTGACTCGCGAGACATGGAACGGGGCTTAAATAGGGAGCGAGATGTGGAATCTGCAGGACGCTTGGAAGGCTACCTGACGGGGCCGACACGAATGTCTCTATGGTCACTGGGCCCATCCGGTGCCATCGTTGAGTTCAGTGTGGTTTGATTGGTCTTCTCATCATGGGATCCTTCCTTCTCTCTCCCTGACCAATCGTAGTCGAAGTCGTCACTCACCACACTCGCGAGCTGAGCTACCCAATCGTGTTGAACTTTCGGGTGGCAGCCGATTGGTGGGAAGCCACTGTAGCAACATGGTGAGTAGTACTAGTAGGTTATCACGTCCGAAAGATGCTCTAACTAAGCATAGGAATAGCATGTTCATGAAAAAGGAGATAGGGAGTAGCCGAGAATTTTTCACTACCCTGTTCTACTACTAGTTGCCTTCATTATTTTCCTCTCCAGAGACAAGAGGGCATGCTAAAGATGCACCGGCCGTGGCAGTTTCCGTGGCCTCAACCGGGAACGTGCGAGCCAGACAAACAACCGCACATGCAATCGCACCATCGCGTGACATGCCGGGAAAGTCCCTCCTCATCAGCTCATGATAGGTCGGAATCTATCTTTCTCCGAGCGGAAAATTCTCCCAGTTTCACCATGGACGCATGCATGCAATGCACCCACGTTTGGTGCGCCATATCCACAACCGCGAACCATATGCGAGACGAGCATATGAGCAGGCCTAATGAACAGCGGACGACACGGCACATGTGACTCCCCTCCGGATAGCTCGTGTACTAAAATGAAACTGGAAAGGAGGTCGACGCGACTAATGGCCATACCGCCATAGGCCAAGAAGACAAGGATCCTCTGCCGTTAGTTGGAACAGCACGGACACATGTTGCTCGAACTTTCTCGGCTCGTCAAGCATGTGCCGGCCATCTCAATCGACCGAAGAGGAGCACAAGATTATCGTCTGACACTGTATCGAGTCTGCAGCCATCTTTGTCTGAATATGAATGACTGAAACAAAACCAGCTGAAATCATGGCAGGAAATTAAGCCAAGGGATGGTCCCTGTACGTCTTGCTTGCTGCTGCCAATCGCAAGTTGCAGCCGATCATCAGCTCGTGCGCAGCAACTCTGCTTCGTTAACGCCTTCGCTTCACCGGCGGCGATGGAGTCGGGCAGTGACGTAACCTGGGCGCCAACTTCCATGGCGGCCTTGGGAAGAAGAGCAATGCATGCCACATGCTGGGACGACGAGGAGCCATGCGATGCGTGCGTGCGTGCAGTGCGCGCGCATGTGCGGATTAAACATGCGACTACGCACACTTATCTTGTTCGTCAGCGCGCGGAATCCTACGCGCCCCAAGAATGAGAGCAGGCTAGCGGCAGCCTACGACTGAGCGGAGCGGATAGATAGATGCCTTCCAAATGGTCTTTTGAGCCACGTCGAATTGAGCGCATGGCGCAGGCGGAACCTATGTCTCGTTGCTCCGCTGAAGGGGTGAGAGAGACCTGGTCGTGGACTCGTCGGCTTCAGTCTTCAGACCATTTGCTCCCAGGTAGAGACGCTTGGTTCAGAGGCTCGGTGCGATCTCTGTTGGAGATGAGTGGCTTTGTTCAGTTTCAGAATTGTTTTCTTAAAGCCGGTAAGTTGCTTGTTAGTTAAGTCAACCATACGACAAGCAATCAATCGCCGGTCAGCGACGAGTGCCTTCCCCTTCCATTAGCAAGCAAGCCAGCAATTAAAACCCGATTCCCCTGTATTTGGATTGCCGGCTGCGAGAACACACAATGGCGAGAACCTATTAGGTTCATGGACTGCCCGCTGAATTGTCAGACTTGTTGGAATACTGAATTCTGAAGCTACAAGTGGTTCTAACGATTGCAACGTAAAAGGATTTTGGAACTTGCAGCTAAAGCCTACTGCATGGGAGTGTTGTGCATTTTCGTAGCTGAAAACGGGACAAATTAAGTAGTGTGTCCTTGCAGTGCGTTGTCCTTGTTAGGCAGCTGCAGTGCTGCACAGTTGTTAAAAATACCTGCTCTTGTGGCAATCACTGTTGCATTGCCATGCAGTGGTCCATGCATCAATACCAGGAACAAATCGATTGAAATCTTATCTCGCTATACCCTCTTCGTAGGCTGGTACCTAAGAAATTGAGGGTGATTCCAACAGAAGAAAATATATTGGCTCGTTTCCGAAACAGCAACAAGACCAAAAAACCAATGACCATACCACATCCTTTGCAGTGGAGATGCTCTTCTTTCCGGATGGCTATTGTTTTTTCATATTCCTTAAAGCACAGTTAAAAATTATGAATATAGTCGGTTGTAAAGTTTTTCTGCACCGATCTGTTAACGCTGGCTGCATGCACACGCCTGACGGCTGAAACAGAGCTGAAACAGAGAGTGAGAGTCCAAGCGCATAGACAACTTGCTGCTGAATCTGACATAGTCATGTTACTGTCAATTACGAGTTCCAACCACTCTATCCAATCCGCAATAGTCTATATCTGAACGTGAGCTAGCTACAAGAAGGACATTTCAAGGCAGTCAAAATATTGGCAAGTTGATAACCTGATGGGCCAATTTTCTTTCAGTGCTCCGCGTTCCCCGTTTTCAGCAAGTATTTGCCGTCACAAGTATGACCGTGAGAAACAGCTTACCTGTTTGAAGATAATTTTGTATGTAGCTCGCCCGTCATTGTCCTGCAGGAGTACTTGTTACCTTGGAGAAGTCTGGGAGGTATGATGGCCAAATGCAGTCATTTTCCCTCGCCTATGATCCGCATTTCGTGGGATCTTATTTGACCCAAGTGGTTACTCATGATTGGGACGAGATCTTTCTTAGGATGCTATCAGTTAGTTGAATTTTGACAAGAATCGTTACGTAGCTAGGAAACCTCAGTCAAGATTTTGCCCGTTTTCTTTTGTTTTTGTTCCCTCCTTGGTGATGGTTCCTATGCACACACTGAAGGCCGGCCTGACGGCTGAAACAGAGAGTGATAGTCCAAGTGCATAAACAACTTGCTGCTGAATCTGACATAGTCATGTTACTGTCAATTACGAGTTCCAACCACTCTATCCAATCCGCAATAGACAATATATGAACGTGAGCTAGCTACAAGAAGGACATTTCAGGGCAGTCAAAATATTGGCAAGTTGATAACCTGATGGGCCAATTTTCTTTCAGTGCTCCGCGTTCCCCGTTTTCAGCAAGTATTTGCCGTCACAAGTATGACCGTGAGAAACAGCTTACCTGTTTGAAGATAATTTTGTATGTAGCTCGCCCGTCATTGTCCTGCAGGAGTACTTGTTACCTTGGAGAAGTCTGGGAGGTATGATGGCCAAATGCAGTCATTTTCCCTCGCCTATGATCCGCATTTCGTGGGATCTTATTTGACCCAAATGGCTGCTCATGATTGGGACGAGATCTTTCTTAGGATGCTATCAGTTAGTTGAATTTTGACAAGAATCGTTACGTAGCTAGGAAACCTCAGTCAAGATTTTGCCCGTTTTCTTTTGTTTTTGTTCCCTCCTTGGTGATGGTTCCTTTCAACTGTATTTCAGATTTTCAGGCGACTGAGCTCAGCTGAAATTCCACTGGACTACGCAACAGCTGGTGCATGGCTTGGTGAATTTCAGGATAGAAATGCGTAATTCTCTTCCATATTATGTAACGAACTGAAAATTGTCTGATTAAAGGGCATGGCAAATATGACACGCATCAGGGATCATGGCAGACAGTATGTAAAACACCCATGTGGCCATGATCTGCCGATGGCGACTCGTTATCTGAGCCAAGTAACACAACGATGATAATCACGAGCAAGCAAAGCACTATTCCGCGGCCAATCAGTCTAATCATTGGGGAGTTCTTGCAGGCACGCGAGATGCTCAGCAGATGCAGCTGGGGTGCCACACGCGCTGCTACTGTCGGCATTCAGAAAATCTCGGTCGGTTCATGAACGGAGCCCTCCATTCTTATTGACCTCAAGTTCCAAACGAATATGAACACCGGCAGGGACAGCATCTGAAATCCCCATGTGATTAGGGAATGATCCGTGCCCATGATGGCGATGTTCGTAGGATGACGACGATCACTAGCAAGATTCTGCATAATTAAACTTTGCTTAGCACTGCAAATTTTCTGACTGATGCATGCACCTGTATTTGCAGCGCATTCCAGGACTCCTACAAGTAGATTTCCAGTAATTCCTTTCCCATGACGCGTTTTGGAGTTGGACATCGAGTGGTGTTTGAGAGGGACGTTTCTGTTTCCTTTTTGTTTGTTTAGGCCGTGATAAGCTTTTGTCTACGTTGTGCTGGGCTCATTTGCGATCTGGACGGCCCCGGAATTGCGGTTGCGACTAAGAACGCAGATAGCAGGATCTAGGTACTAGCTAATACGACGGCGGTTGTTATTTAACTGCCTACTTTGGAAAAGGTTGGCGCGTTGCATCAACTGATATGGAATCTTCGTGCTACCGAAAAACTTGCTCGTGATTTCTAGTCGAATTTGTAGAAAATATGATTCCCATTCAGGGGCCCTTTTTAGGGGAGCCCAGATCACAATCCAACAAATTAAGCCCGTTATAATCTTATGGTGCCGACAAAATATTTGTCGAGGGCCTAAGCGTAATGGGCCAGCGGCCTCTATCGAGGAGACCCATTAATCTGCCACAAGACAGAAAAGGGTCCAGCCCAACGAGGCAATTCTAAGGGGAATGGCCACTATATAACCCGCACCGCCCACTAGTGTGACGCTTCACGCAGCTAGGGTTTTCGCGTCGCCGCCGCCGCCGCCGCTTCTTCGTCTCCGTCGCAACGATGGTGCTCGCCTTCCTCTTGCCCTCGTTTCCATGGACTCAGCTTGTTGGTCGAGGTTTCCAATGTTTCCCTGACATGGTTACTTGTTTGCTTCTGATCCTGCGCAGCCGTCGCACAAGACCTTCATGATCAAGAAGAAGCTGGCGAAGAAGATGCGCCAGAACCGCCCCATCCCCTACTGGATCCGCATGCGCACCGACAACACCATCAGGTGACCGCCGCGTCTATCCCCGATTCGTCTGGTTTTGGATGTCGCTTAGGCGTCGGCGTGCTGAAATTGACCTCTTTGCTTCTGCGTTTTGTATCGTTTCAGGTACAACGCGAAGCGCAGGCACTGGCGCCGCACCAAGCTCGGGTTCTAAGCATGTGGAGGAACCCGCTGCTGCTTGGGAATGTTAGGGTCTATGAGCTATCTTTGTTTTATGGATGTTTCAGTGTTTCTGCAAGCTAGGAAGTGATTCCAGGATGCTTTTATTTTTATTTTGGTGATGTTAAGGGAGTTGCCAGTACTTTGTTGTACTCAGGATACCATTGCTATGCTAAGTAAAGAACCCTTATCACCCTATGGATGTGTTGCAGTATGTGAGGCTTAATCCTGATTTAATTTTGTTCATTCTATTTTTATTTTGTATGGATGGATCGTTGATTTCTTTGTGTATGTTGGCAGTATGGAATTCTCACTGTTAAAATTTTGATAATGTGCAAGAGCTGAGTTTTTCGTCCTGCTGAAGTAAGTGATTATGTCTGATTTGGTTAGCAGACCCTTCAAAAATTGAATTGGCTGATTTCATTTGCTTCTTTGTTGATCATGCACGGGTTAATACATTTTAAATGTACATGATAGGTGGGCATAGTTGGTGCGAACTTGTGATCTCCATGCTATAAGTGAGTAGGAGATTTGATAATAATTTGCTTAAACAGAAATTTGATATTTGCAACCTTTTTCCTTTATTCCCAAGCCTTGACCACACTAGTTTTGCCCAAAGTAAACCTGATATTATTCTCATCGAGATCTTGTGCATTCCTAGCTAAGGAATCAGCTATGGTATTCTGCTCCCTAGGAATGACTTGTACACTGCCTTTGTCTTTTTGTCAGTATAAGGATTTTATAGGGGATTGCTATATCCTGTTGGGGCATTTGAGAAGCCTCCAACACCCGAATTTTTCTGAAGCCTCGCCGCCACCTTCTCCAACTCCGGTAGGCCAAGTTCGCCGAGGTTCGGTAGTAGAAAACCTGGCTTGATATTTTTCGCTTTGTTGCTCTTAGATTGGGCAATTGGGGTTGGGGGAGTTCTGGTGGGGCGGGTTCCGGTAGGGTCACTACCGTAATGACGAGCGGGACGTCAACTGTGCTTGATTGGATGACTAGCTAGGGGGTTTTGGATGCGGTGAGTAAGAGGGTGAATTTTGAAAATGTTATGCAACAACCTGTCTCCATGATTTTTATGGTTGATTGAAATTTGATGCGTGGAAGTATTTGACTCGTGGCTAGGTGAGCTTATGCTGAACTTGGTATCTGTTCTGAGATGATAATGCTCGAGTTTGGGAAGGTTGTCACTAGCAGAGTTTGGATTGGGTTTTTATATAAATAGAACCGGGACACCATTTTTGTTAGCAATTTCAGTTATCACTATGAATATATGTAGAGATAAAATTTTATGATGAAGATTATCAGATCAGGTTTTATTTCTCGTGAGCTGCCTGAGACTATTTACGGGTACGGGATTACCCTTTAACAAATAATGGAAGAACATAGTTCATAGTTAGTTTTGAGGTTTTCAGAAAAGAAAAGGATCAATGCTGCTATTATAAGGTGCTTTAAAAATGTAAAAAGGTGCCAAGACCTTTTAAATTTCACTAAGATAAATCACGTGAAACAGATATCGTTTTTGAAATGAAATGGATTCATGGATATTTTCGCAAAGCAGAAGCACTCACAACTCACAAGTAAATGACTGTCATATTTACATGATATCAATCTGATATTTGGGTTATTATACCACTGCAATTCCTATAGTATAGCATGCCTTTTGCTCTATGCTTTCAGTAAGTAGCAAATCAGCGAAAAATATCCACAATGAAGATACAGAGAGTAACTGCATGGTTGACACATTCATAAAAATAAAAATAGAAGCAATACCATAGTCGAGGTGCTGATTCATGCTATCTAAACAAAGCAAACAGCATATACCCTAACTTTGTTGTGTGACCAACAGCAATTTAATCATGTTGCCTTTTGTTTTGGGGCTTCAAAGACTGGAACTGCCACCATGTCTAGCTGGTGGTCTTTCAATGGGAACTGAACTATCTTATTATTAGTTTTTGCCCGTTCTCTTTGTGCTGTGACTTGCTGTGCTAAATATATCTCAGCAAGTTAATGATGCCAGAAGCTGATGGAGAGAGACCTACTTTGTTTTTCAAAAGCAGCAAGGCTATGGAACTTGACGTACTATGTGCCTCTGTATGTTGATGTGTCATACAGAGTAATGAAGAAAGGACGTGACTGTAGGAAGTTCCAGAGACAATGGAGTATCCAAAACTATTCTTTGGAAAGGTGCTGTACCTAACATATAAAGACACTTTTCACATTTGTTTTGTTTGCCCAACATTCTATTCTCCTGCAGGTTCCAGTCATGTTGCGTTTTAGTTACTGCACATTATATCAGCAATCTGAAAGATCTCACAGAAATTTGGGAAGTGTCCTCATTACCAAGGAAATGATTTAATTATCAATGGCAGCCCAATAAATTGCATATGTAGCTGAAGTCTGCTATATGGCTTCATCTGCTTGATACATGGCAATGTTGTGATATATTCTTTATGCTGCAGGGTTCATCTGCTTAATATATCCGTGCTTCTCAGCTGTATATTCGCGCAGACTTCCCTGATATCATTGTACTCCGGGCATTAGGATTTTGTTGCTACAAAGATATTCTGGAGCATATATGTTATGACTTCTCTGATGCACAAACGATGGAGTTGCTGCGCCCATATCAAGAGAAAGCTTTTGTCATTCAAAACAAACAGGTACATTTTCAGCTACTTGATAAGGGGTGTGAACTAAAATTTTCTTTTCTCGCATCTATTACAATTCTGCGTGTTTGTTTTGAGCATGCTTTCTTGTTCTTCTTTTTTCTTTTTTGGTTACTTGGGGCATGTTTTGAACCAACCTCTCTGCAAAGGCTTATGAGATTTATGATATCTGGCTTATGCTTCTTCTTTAAAAGCTATATAATTTGACTGTTCGTAGGTTGCTTTGGACTACAACCGAAAGTGGGGTGCACAGTTAGTCACTCGAGAAAGGAGAATTAAGTACGCCAAGTGAATATTGCACACTAAGTCACTGGAGATCTGAGTTGCATTTCTGCTAACACACCTATTTCTAGTACTGCAGAATTTGTTTTATTAGATGAAATGCAATTCAAATCGCTATCAATGCAAAAACTATTACCAGTGGGTTGAATTATTCCCTTGCTAATGGAAATTGGGGACAGGCCATCAAGCTGGAACCAGAGCGGTAGTTTCTCAGGTGTCTAATTTTGTCGATAACTTTTATGGTTAAGACACTACTTCTAACTTGATGTTGTGAAAATGTGCTAATTAATGTTCTATGACCCTTCTTTTCTGACGTGCTTAATCGACTTACCTATGCTTTTACGGTCTCATCTTTGGTGGCTTAACACTCCCCTTAGGCACAGTCAAACAGCAAGTGTATAGGCAAAAAGATGTAGATAGAACCTTTTTAGATTGGCTACAAAATTTTTCTTGATTGGGCCACGTTCAGTAATTGTGCATAGGTGGTCTTGAGTGGTCATCCCACTCCTTATTCTCTTTTTGGCTGCCGGGTGTGGCTTCCCCCACTGTAATTCCTCAAAAAAAAAAAACACTCTCTTTTGGCGTGGAGGTGTGGATATAGTTTGTTTTGTTTTGTAAAATACATGTCTATAGAAGTGATTCTAAAAATTCTGATCATATTAAAAGGGAAATTGGCAAAACCTCGCCCAGCTCCATCATTCTCATCAGGAAATGATGTGTCCTGCTGAAACACGAGGACAATCGTTGGTTAATCAAACCCATAATTATGCATGTCTTAGGCTTGTGGTTTGGTGAAAAATCTGGCCTTGATGGTTTACATTACTGTTGATTCTGCTGCATACCAATTTTGGAATTTTCGGAGTAAGCACATAATTTTTTGTCAATGATTGTTGGGTTGAATCCATAGGAATGGCCTGTTGGTGAAAACACTTAGGTGTTTAAGAAAGGTTTATTCAATGGAATTAGTTGCTAATTTGAGCTATAACACTGCAAAGAACGCTAAATAGATAAGCCTTACAAAATATTATGCTATTGCCCACTCATATGTAATAAATTAATATGACTGATTGAGTGTTCTGTTCATACACAATTCGAACTTCCTTTCATAACATAATACTGCTCTTTAGTATTTACTGCAAATCCCATTTTATTCAGTAGGATAAACACAGATATATTAGCGCATAATAGGTCAAGGATGCAATTCAGAGGATCCTAAGGCCTCAAATTTTGCTTTGTGTTTATTTCAGATTGATATCAACACTGAAGTACGTGATATCCGTTGTAAAGAACTTCGACTCCGTACCAAATATGGGTGCTTCAGTCGTCCACTGTTTCTTGTTGAGAATCAGAGTCTTCTCATTTGAAGGGCGAATATCTAAGCATTGCAACAAAGGCCATATTGGCCATCATGTTCTGGCTATCAACTTCAACTTGACTTTACATGCATATAGTTTTCTAATATGCTTCTGTTATCCCTTTGTCTGCTTATCCTTATTCAAGGTCTCAAAAGGATATATAGAGTACATAGACCTTGAAGAAGAGGAGACCACTATGATCTCCATGCCAATATCTGATTTAACAATTTGTGTAGTCCTTGGCCTTTGTCTATTCCATTCTGGACGTTCTTGTATGTGTAAAAGTATTCTATACTCCATTCCACGAAATCCATTATGTAGCTTTGCTTCCTCCTTCCGTATATATTTGCCACGTTGTGGACTCCTTCCGGAAGCAATATCAACGTCGCAAGAAGTCTCAGGGCGCTACTAGTGGCTAGCTGATTTCAATTAAGTTTATAAGTCGGTCTCTTAGCGTGACTGATTAGGATTTGTTTGGTTGGCAAGTTGTTAGCGTGAGCTGTTAGGATTGTGCGTGGACTCTATATAGTTGAGCCACGGGTTGTCGATTAGGGTAAGCAGAAGTTGTACCATAACTCAGAGCCTCGGAGAAGGGCGAGTAGGTTGCTTCTCTCTGCTATTTCATCTGTAATCTCGTCAAGTTGATTGAATAAATCCAGCCATATCATGCCTACATAATGACACAGTGATGTCAAAAATAAACAAATTCAGGACCTTATAAACGTGAGATAACCCAGAGCAGGTATACTCTGAGACTTACATGCGCTGGGAGATCCATCCTTCATTGGTACTTGTCTTGGTGTTTGTGCGTCAGTTATTCCCTTTCCTGATTACTAAAGTCACAACCATGTGAACAATTCACTTCCACAATCTCGCAGTGCTGCATTTGTTTTCCCTCATGAGTCATGAGATCTAATTTGTTCCATTGATTATGCAGTCACCTCGTAATACCTATCAGTTTGCTATGGGAGAGCAAGCCATAGGAACCAGTTAACAATGCTGATTCAGGTTGTCTGATTTTCTTGGCTTCTTAGTATATCAATCCATCATCCCTGTTCAGGACACAATGGCCTTTTTTCTATACTACCCACAAAAGCCCTAATCACTACTCATACTATGGATCATTTACACTTCATACAGTAACCATCTGGCATTGCAAGAGAACACCACTTTCTTAATTTACAGATTTTTTCTGTGTTCTTTATAATCATGTGTACCTTGTTTTTTTGTTGTTTGTGTAGACTATGGTTGCTATTGCTTGCTACTCTGGGTAACTAGAAACAGTCACTTATTATAACTAATCTTCCATAGATCGTGGGTACTTCAATCTCTATTTTTCCTCTCTTACAGGTAATGTGCATTGACGTGCATTGTAACTTATGCCACAGTAGTCTAATATACTACTTGTCTAATTTGCATTCTAGTCTTCCGCTTTGCTGCTACATGAGGCTAATATTGTTATTACTCTTCATTTGTAGGGAACACACCATGAGTCGTATGATAAATAGGATGATGATGCCCCTCCGCACCACCTGTAAGTAGAGAACTTGTAGCAGACTCTTTATTAATGGTAATGGCAATACTGATCACTTGATGTTTTGATTCATGTTTGAGGGAACAAGGGTTTCAGGTGAAGATGCCATTATCAGGAAGACATGCTTGAAACGTGATCATAGTGCTTCCCTGTGTTACAGTGTGAAATGGCATGGTAGATCACATTAGTTGTTTCTCAACGTTCAATATTTGTGGATGGTGGCATGGTGCAATGATATTTATACTGATTATAGGCTTCTAAGTCTGTTTTATTCTATGCAGGTTCTGTTAACAACAAATGCTGATGGTCTAAGCCTTTGTCTAAGGTTAGAATGCAATCAGTTTGCATACCATGAATTGGTGATATAAAGTTTAGCAGCAGACATGGTCAGAATGGAACTGTTGAATTGACATACTCGAAGAGGACATGTCATGGACGATTGAACAGGAACTGTTGAACTGCCTGATATTATGGTGAATGCACATACTAGTCCATCCCATATGACTATTGGGCGAAGGAGATGCGACTCCTTTCGATAATATATTGTTTAGTGTTCTAGCTAAAAACTCATTAGGTTTAGTTATTTTTAAGAAAAGAAAATATTATGGGGCTATTTCGGTCACTAATTTGATTCAATTGCTTGTAGTGATATTTGTGGCTTGTGCTGGGCAAAACCTGGGGTTAATCGTTTCCAATTAAAAAAAAACTGGGGTTAATCCATTCTGAAGAAACGAGGATGGATTTTCCCTGAAGAAAAAGGCTATTTGACCAGAGTGATGCTTGTATGTGAGAAATGTGGTCTCATCGCGATCGCTAACCTGAAAAAGAATTTGTTCAGAACTGTCTGTCCCGATACTGTCACAATATTGTCACAACAAAGCTGAGTCTTAATAAATGTTGTTGTTTGTTGATGTACTTGTAAGCTTCTCTAATCAGATACCGGGCTGTTCATTTTCCAATCCCTCATTCCCCGACCGCTAACGCATTACGATATCACCGCCGCCGGAAAAATCCAATACCGCCACCGCTCGCCCGTATCTCCCAGTTCCTCGCGCGTGCTCTCTCCCCCTCTGCGCACGATCCCCGTTTCGTACGGCCTGATCTCTCTCTGCAGTCTGCGCACGATCCCTCGCTGCTAATGCATCTCTTCATCGCCATCGAATAGAAGCGCAGCGGCTTGCAGATACGCAGATGCCGTTAATGATGGCGGCGCACGACCTGATAGCAGCTGCAAATGGATAGGAGGCGCCAACCCGGCGGCGCTCTTCGAGGATGCGGAGGCGGAAGTGTCCGAGGAGACAGCACATACATACCGCAAGGCACTGGCGGAGCCAGCTGCGAGCTGAAGGGGGGGGGGGGGGGGGCAAGAAGATC
>LAPY01001934.1:32146-46424 GCA_000970635.1 Eragrostis tef | reverse complement strand
TCGCAGCCGCAGCCGAAGCCGAAGCCGAAACCGTAGCCGCAGCCCGCAGTACCCCCACGACGGCAAGCGCCGGCGCCACAACGACCTCACCGTCGAGGCGTGCCGCGATTTCCTGCGTGACAGGTGCACCCGCTCCGACCTAGAGTGCAGATACGCGCACCCGCACCAATCCGTCACCGTCGACCGGTACGCGCCACATTTCTTCCTCTCCTGCCCCGTGCGCGTATGATGGCGGGGTACTGTTC
The DNA here is from genome assembly GCA_000970635.1 of Eragrostis tef. Lineage (NCBI taxonomy): Eukaryota > Viridiplantae > Streptophyta > Magnoliopsida > Poales > Poaceae > Eragrostis > Eragrostis tef. Next base: position 46,179 of record LAPY01001934.1, on the reverse strand, counting down.
TGATTTGGGTTTTGCAATTTGTTCAGGGAGAACAAGGTGATGGCGTGCGCCGATTCTCTGAGGAATAACTGCTTCCGGGGGAGGACATGCCGCTACTACCATCCGCCTCCCCATATCCAGGAGTATGCACTGATAACCACAATATCCGCCTTTTTATATCCAATACTTCACTTGTACAAGTCTGGCGCTGTCTTGCTTGATGTCACGACAACCTTATGCATACTCTTATGCATACTGCAGAGTGATATTAAGTATATACATTGGATTGAATTCGCTGCCTGATGCTTTGTCTGCAACATCGTGCTTCCGGCTGATGCAAACGGCAAATCATGTGTACCTATCGTATGGCTAGTTTCCAAAAATGTTGGCGGTTGCAACTGATATGGATTTATATATGTGATGGACATGTTTTTGCAGGCATGTTCAGCCGTGTATTTGTTTTGTGTGTCAGACTCATAGGGGTAATTCCACACATTTGATGTGTATAGGCTTCAGGAGAGACCTTTGGTTCATGCTCTGTTTTGGTGTGAAACTGGATTTTTTTGTTGAAAATTGTGGTCTTGTTTCCTTTTTTTCATTTTTAAAGGTGGATAGGACTTGTGTTTATAATTAATTAGGAGATCAAGTGTTTTACTTAACACTTTGCTAGGCCAGAACCGGCTAGCAGTTGCGCTACATCAAATCCTGTAAAACACCTTAGAAGCAAAGCAGCACTATTTTGAGCAAAACATCTTAGTAGGTACTGCTGAGTGGTGACTTAATCTTACCAGCTTGACAGAAGGGGAAAAAAAAATCAAAAAAAGTGTACAACCTTGGAGAAGAATGGACATTGCGGTGTTCGTTTTGCCTGCTTGTGATGCAAAATAGTATTATGTTAGAACCTTAAGTGATTTGTAGTATGACTTACATTTATCATTTAGGAGTCCTGTAAATTTTGTAATCATAACACGAAATTAGAATTTTTTTGGTGCAACCTTTAATTGCAGATCTTTCTTGTTTATTCTGTGCAGGTCATTGCTGAAATCAATTGGCGTGGAGGACCCAAAGGTGAAGACGGTAAGTTTATAATATTTGAGCTTTTATGTTTTCTCCTACATAAATTTGATGGTCCTTGTCTGTGTCTTTAAGTCCTTACTGTCCAGTACAAACTGCTAGTCCTTAATTATGTCATAAAAATGAAAACACAATTAGATACTGTGGTTAATGTTTTGCCTAATGTGACACTGACATGGATAGCTTTTATTCAAACTCATGGAACAAGCTTTAACGGCTATAGGCTGTCTTGTTCAACTGTGTAGAAGTCATGCTTCAGATGTACAGTGTTTACATAGGATTTTGTTGAAGTTATAGTGATTTATCTATTCCACCACAGGGTATTCCTCTGCTGCGTATAGTATAGCATTTTGGACCATAAACTAAACATACTTTTGTGTAAACATAGCAGATATGCAGGGATTTTGCACGTGGAAAGTGCTCAAGATCAGCAAATGAGTGCCGATTCTTGCACCATTCGTCTGTTGAAGATTGTGCAATTGTAAGATTACCTCACTATGATAAGCTATTACTAAACAGCCTAACATAAAGTGGCATAAATCTGTTCAGATTTCAAATTTTCTACTCTGTTGTCATGCTTTCTGCCTTCTGAATTTATAAAGCAGCTACGTTGTCTATTTGTAACTGATTTCACCGATCTATATCATAATTCGTAGAGTTTTTGGCTAATCCTTATCTATTCCTTGTTTTCTAAAGGTCTGCCAAGATTTCTTGCGTGGACGGTGCGAACGCAAATCGTGTAGGTACTCTCATGCAGTAGCGCATCCAATGCCACCAATGGGCAATGTTCCCATTCAGTATCCAGAGATGGTATGTGCTTCTGTTGAATAGTCTCAGATGATACCATTTATTTCTTATGGAAAGAATCACATTTAATCTCCATCATTATAAGATAGTTAATCTTATATTTTATTTAATTTTGGAAAGAGTCACATTTGGTAATGTAAGGGAAAATCAGAAAACTTCTTTTGGGACACCTTTGTTGCCATTTGTTACATTTGATCTGCAATAAGGATATTTCTTCCTGGTTTGCAATTACAATGAGAAATAAATTGGTAAACAAAAGAAACACCTTTTTTGTATGGAAGTGTTCTGTTTTTTGTTTGTGTTATTTTTTTTTGAAACGAGAATTACCCACCCCCATCCAAAAAGGACGGGGGGCTTGTATTGTGTTATTATGTGATTCAAGATGATTATTGATAACTTGGTGCACTTTTTTATGACCCTCAAGCTTTACATGCCACCGCCACCGCCACCGCCGCTTGGTGTTCCTATGATGGGGCCTCCCCCTTCGCCTCCTAGAGCTTTTACTGGTAAATAACACATAATGATATCGTTGTTTGCCTCTGCCCTTTCTTGAACCATTAGTGTTTTTTATGAACTACCCTGAGGTACTTTTCTTAACATCACAGACTTTAGGAACTCGGTGGAAGTTTGTAGGGACTTCTCCACCACAGGGTATTCCTCTGCTGCGTATAGTATAGCATTTTGGACCATAAACTAAACATACTTTTGTGTAAACATAGCAGATATGCAGGGATTTTGCACGTGGAAAGTGCTCAAGATCAGCAAATGAGTGCCGATTCTTGCACCATTCGTCTGTTGAAGATTGTGCAATTGTAAGATTACCTCACTATGATAAGCTATTACTAAACAGCCTAACATAAAGTGGCATAAATCTGTTCAGATTTCAAATTTTCTACTCTGTTGTCATGCTTTCTGCCTTCTGAATTTATAAAGCAGCTACGTTGTCTATTTGTAACTGATTTCACCGATCTATATCATAATTCGTAGAGTTTTTGGCTAATCCTTATCTATTCCTTGTTTTCTAAAGGTCTGCCAAGATTTCTTGCGTGGACGGTGCGAACGCAAATCGTGTAGGTACTCTCATGCAGTAGCGCATCCAATGCCACCAATGGGCAATGTTCCCATTCAGTATCCAGAGATGGTATGTGCTTCTGTTGAATAGTCTCAGATGATACCATTTATTTCTTATGGAAAGAATCACATTTAATCTCCATCATTATAAGATAGTTAATCTTATATTTTATTTAATTTTGGAAAGAGTCACATTTGGTAATGTAAGGGAAAATCAGAAAACTTCTTTTGGGACACCTTTGTTGCCATTTGTTACATTTGATCTGCAATAAGGATATTTCTTCCTGGTTTGCAATTACAATGAGAAATAAATTGGTAAACAAAAGAAACACCTTTTTTGTATGGAAGTGTTCTGTTTTTTGTTTGTGTTATTTTTTTTTGAAACGAGAATTACCCACCCCCATCCAAAAAGGACGGGGGGCTTGTATTGTGTTATTATGTGATTCAAGATGATTATTGATAACTTGGTGCACTTTTTTATGACCCTCAAGCTTTACATGCCACCGCCACCGCCACCGCCGCTTGGTGTTCCTATGATGGGGCCTCCCCCTTCGCCTCCTAGAGCTTTTACTGGTAAATAACACATAATGATATCGTTGTTTGCCTCTGCCCTTTCTTGAACCATTAGTGTTTTTTATGAACTACCCTGAGGTACTTTTCTTAACATCACAGACTTTAGGAACTCGGTGGAAGTTTGTAGGGACTTCTTAAAGAATATGTGTAACAGAGAATCCTGCCGATTTTTACACCCTGAGACGCATGCACCGGTTTGCATTTGTTTTTGTTGTTTTTGCTTCCTTTTCGACGTTTTTTTTTCTAGTTTGCAAGCCTCTAATTAACTACGTCTATTTTGTGCATCTTTTCTGCTAGGTAATGAGTGATAAGGTTGAAATTTGCCGTGATTTCAAACGAGGAGAATGCAATCGACCTGCTTGCCGCTTTTACCATCCATATGCAAGCTGAAGTTTTTGTTAGAAAAAGTAAAGTAAGCTATGCCCAGTAATTATTTTTCTCCTTTAATTCAGATTCAAATTATTAAACATGACTTCTTATACACAAAGAGAATTCTCCACAGTAATAACACTAACCTGAACCCCTTCTGTCCATGCAATCTTGCTAGAGCAATGTCAAAAACAAATTGTTTAATATTACCATTTTTTTTCATTCAAGTATTTTGTGTCATCTGAGTAAACTGTCATATACCTCCAAATGGTCATCATGGAACACAAGCTTCGTCCATTCGAAACTGGTACTTTAGAAAATGTTAGGTTCCCTAAAATTATTAATGTGTCCACCAGATCTATATGTCCGGTTCAAGTAATCTTCTGTCTGATCAGCCTTGTGTTCTATTCCACACAGGTGGAATGAGTTGTATTATATATGTTTAGTTCTGTTCATTAACTGGAAAAGATCGTTAGCACACTTGGGTCAGTAACAATGACAAATGACCTGTTAGATAAACCTAATGCTTGAGAAATGTAATAGTTATGATGTTTAGCCTGCTTTTGAATTGCTGAAAAGATGGGGTTCGTTCTGGGTCTGCTTTTGCATCTCCTGCTCCATGACTATTGGTTAAGTTAGTTGATAAATAGATGACTCATTCTAGGTCATGAGTTCCTTTCAAGTGACATTACAGTTATTCATTTCTGCTAGCCAAGTCATCTGGCATGTTTCATGCCTAACAGTGGGATCTGTAATACAATTATTTGTATAACTTTCATCTGACATATTTCATGCCCACCAACTGTGGGTTCTATAAGATGATGGTTTGTATAACTTTCTCGATTCAGTTTTCAATTGGAAACTCATTTACAGTGTCCAAGATTTTGCTTTTTTATTGTTCCATTTATTGAACTAGAAACTCTAGCATGAGTTTCCATTTTTTAGTTTCGACAATCTAATTTACAGTGCTATTAGCTCTCTTTAACAAATCGATGCTCCTTGTTTCCCCAGTCTGAGTGCCCTGTTCTGCGCCGCTGCTACCGCTCTGCTGCTGCTGCTGCTGCTGCTCCTCATTCTGCTGCTGCTGCTGCTGCCAAAGAGCTGCTTAGCTGGCTGTTGTGTTGCTAAATTGTTATAGATTATGAAATGCCCCGAAAGGTACTATGTATGCATGAAGACATTATCGTCATGTGATGTCGAAATGGTTACTTGAATTTTACTTTGTGCTTGACAGTAGCTCTCCTTTACAATAAGGATTGCATGTGAGGTTATGTATTTCCGTCTAAGGATGAGGTTTATGTGTGCAAGCTTTCCTTCCGCACCTCTCTTCGTTTTATACTTTTAATTCATTTCTTCAACAAATCATTTGCTGCTATTGGCTGCTGGTGGCTCTAACAGGCATCACCAGAGGATATTTTGATAACCCCATGCTAGAATTGAATTGACAGTTTTTTTAGCAGGAACGCTGTGGGCATAAACTTTTCTATCAATTAAGGTTTTACTGGCCACGTTCGACGTAGTTCCCTTATCACTCAAAGGCCATGAACTTGTGGACATAACTTTTTCTATTGATCAGAAAGGCCATGAACTTGTGGACTACCCTGAGCTCCTATTTTCGTCCGGGGAATGTTTGGCTAAGGTTGGACAAGGCTTCTGCCCGCTGTTGTGATGGTGTCACTCTGTAGTTTTGTTACAACATAAAAAGCAACGCCAAAATATTGCTTAAATCTTATATTGGTCATATAAACAAACCTTTATATACACAGCGGCTGCTTATAATCCTCTCCCTCATATTTGTTATTTGTTGAAATTTGTACAGTAAAAATCAAATCGTGTTTGTGGCATCTTCCCGCCTGGGTAAGCTACACTTTCGACGCTTGTCGTAGCCACTTCGCTTCCCACCCCCGTACTCTTGTATCAAGCAGATGAAGACCACCATCGCTGCGGTCTCCTCCCTAGTCCCTCTTGCTAGCTATCGTGCATCCCTTTGTGTCGCTCATGGCGAGTAGCAAGGCGCCCACATCCTCCATTGCTCGTTGTCTATGGTTGCACTTTGATGGTTGGAGGTGAGGTAGGCCGTAGGGGCCATGACAACTTGGTGTCGAGCTAGGGGCACGACGGGAAAGAGGCTGGGCTGGCCTCCTGTCTGCCTCTTTGCTGCTATGGATATGTATGAGAGAATATAAGCAATTTAATAAAAACATGAAGGAAAGGTGATAGGATATGCTGAAGGGTTCAATTTCTTATGGAACAAGTAATCAGTTGAAGATGCTCTAACTATGGTTGCCAACATTACGAACTGAGGTGTTGTATCACTGTAGTTTTGGTTCTGGGGGCGACAGTGACTGCATTTGCAGCTGCACATATACAACCATCACGAAAACTATCTTATCATCAGGTTATCACTCATGAGGAAGCAAGCACGGCAAGATTCTTCTCGCCTTCTTTTGGGTGAAAAGTTTGAAAAAAAAAGAGACTTGTATTTTTCTCGGGGCGTCACTCCTGCATCGTCGTCTGATAACTAAAGAGCAGCGAGTGACATCGTCAGAGGGCAGGCAGTACCGTAAACGTCATTGCTTAAGTAGTGTGACGATCAGACGAGCTCTCTGCCCTTCCTTTCCCCTAGATTTATCATCTTGCAAATTTGTTAGGTTCCGGTGACGCCCTCTACTGACCTATAGTTCGAGATATGTACTCAGCTATCCACATCACGATTTTGTTAGGTCGAATTCGCCGTCTGAACTCGAGACTATTATTCTGTTTGCACAAACAGGGATGGTTCCCGGGTTTGGACGTAGACGCCCAGTTCCTTCTTAAGTGAACGTACGAGCGCAAAGTTTATCTAGCGTTGAAACAAGGCCAAGGGTGTCATCTAGCGTTGAAAGGTCATGAGAGAAGTTTGAGCGAGCTCGTTAGTTTTATCTGTCCCCTGCCATGGCATTAGCTGCCTGCATATTATAGTCTAGCCCTGGTACCGTGTAGACTTTGTGAAGGTAATTAACATCCCTGTCGTCAAATCTTCCCTTGCCACGGGTCTCTCTCTCTCTCTCTCTCTCTCTCTCTGAACAAGAGAAAGAACACAAGGAGGATAAGCTGCGCATGCCGAGCTAGTTACTGTTAGTGTGAGCGAGGTGCGAGCACACATGGTTGAGCGGGAGAGAGACGAGGGCGAAGCAGCGAAGGCCGTCACCGGCGGGCCATTGCAGCAGCAAGGATTAGTCCTCGACAAGGCGGAGGGGGAGAAGGACGAGAAGGGAGGAGGAGACGAGCATGGCGGTGAGCTCGTGGATGAGGAGAAAGAGGAGCAGGAAGAGGAAAAGTTTGAAAAAAAAAGAGACTTGTATTTTTCTCGGGGCGTCACTCCTGCATCGTCGTCTGATAACTAAAGAGCAGCGAGTGACATCGTCAGAGGGCAGGCAGTACCGTAAACGTCATTGCTTAAGTAGTGTGACGATCAGACGAGCTCTCTGCCCTTCCTTTCCCCTAGATTTATCATCTTGCAAATTTGTTAGGTTCCGGTGACGCCCTCTACTGACCTATAGTTCGAGATATGTACTCAGCTATCCACATCACGATTTTGTTAGGTCGAATTCGCCGTCTGAACTCGAGACTATTATTCTGTTTGCACAAACAGGGATGGTTCCCGGGTTTGGACGTAGACGCCCAGTTCCTTCTTAAGTGAACGTACGAGCGCAAAGTTTATCTAGCGTTGAAACAAGGCCAAGGGTGTCATCTAGCGTTGAAAGGTCATGAGAGAAGTTTGAGCGAGCTCGTTAGTTTTATCTGTCCCCTGCCATGGCATTAGCTGCCTGCATATTATAGTCTAGCCCTGGTACCGTGTAGACTTTGTGAAGGTAATTAACATCCCTGTCGTCAAATCTTCCCTTGCCACGGGTCTCTCTCTCTCTCTCTCTCTCTCTCTCTGAACAAGAGAAAGAACACAAGGAGGATAAGCTGCGCATGCCGAGCTAGTTACTGTTAGTGTGAGCGAGGTGCGAGCACACATGGTTGAGCGGGAGAGAGACGAGGGCGAAGCAGCGAAGGCCGTCACCGGCGGGCCATTGCAGCAGCAAGGATTAGTCCTCGACAAGGCGGAGGGGGAGAAGGACGAGAAGGGAGGAGGAGACGAGCATGGCGGTGAGCTCGTGGATGAGGAGAAAGAGGAGCAGGAAGAGGAGGGTCATGAGCAGTGGTCTGAGATACGGCTTGCCATCGCGGAGCTCTCCCCTGCCAAGCGCAAGCACGGCGGCGTGAAGCCGGCGGCCGACTCGCCGCCGCCCACGCTGCAGTTCCTCGGCCTGTCCCACCTCCTCCTCCGAGTGCTCGGTGAGTGCCAACTGAATCGAATGACTGCCTTCTTGTCATCTGAACATGTTCCTCTCCTCCTTGGTTCTTCTGGGGACAGTGTCCCCTCTGTTTTCATGCTTTGTGCTTCTTGATTTGCTCGACGAGTTGCCATTACCAATCAACGGAAACTTCTTGGTTTCTTGCTCCTGCTTTCTTTCTCTCTTTTTAACTGTTCACTGGTGATGGATGTATCGTTTGCAGATAAGATCGGCCCGACCATGGCTGTGCTGAGGCTCGACGTTCAACGCAACATCGAGGTGCGTAAACAAGAACTCCTCCAGTCCTCCTCTCACTCAGATCAATTCTGCAAGTAGTACCACCACCAAGTATCGAAATAGTAGGCACCATGTCTCGATCGACCCCTACCTGCTGCAGCAGGGCTGCCTGGGATAGCAAACACCCAAAAAAGATTGCAATTTCAATCCAGTTGGAGCAAGGGCTCGCGTCTTCAACTGTTCGTGTGGTCCACGTAGCTATCGGGGGGTGCGTCACCCCGCGGCCGGTTGCGCCTGTCTCGTGCCGACCACACGGCTAGACACCAAAAGGACTGGGTCCGTTTATCCGCATAGGGCTATGTCATGGTCTGTTACTTTTTCTACTCCGCTATAATTCGTCGAGAATTCGCACATAATAATTGGAAAAAGGTCGCTGCCCTTTAGTAGACGAAGGGTCTGTTCAGAACACAATTTGTTTTTCACTCCCAATTCATAGGGAAAATGTATTATCAGTCTCTCGTGGAAATTAAATTTCAAACACGTTCATTAAGACTCTTCGCTGGGCCTAAATGTGTCCTATCAATTTGGTAGGCAATCAGTGCTTTCAGGGTGCTGGAAAGGGATCTGGTTCAGTGTACCACAGCTTCGTATTTTCGCATTGGAGGTATTCAGGAATCCCTTCCAGCTTCCATATCCAAGAAGCTGCCCACGGCAGTAGCCTTCTTATCCAGGAGAAGTGTGCATGAACCAGTCTCTTTCCGGCGCGCTCCAGTTTCTTGTACTACAGAGCGCAGAAGGCGACGGGTCTGAAGGAAGAAAATCGTAAGACAATGGCGATCGGGATAGGAGTTGTGATCCAAATATCTCTGACTCTATTGATTCAAGCATTTTCGTGTTACTTTGCCTTCAACAAAGGAAGGGTGGCTGGGTCCTTTACGTGTGCCGCACACAGGCCCCCAACTGCTCCGGTCACATCTAGCCTTGGGCCATTTCTGGACGCCAACTTTTCTTAACCCTTTTTGGTGATGTTTGTCATTGCGACAGCCTAAAGTTTTTTGTCATTTTTTCTCCTTTGAGATAAGATGAGGGCAAGTTGCAGGGGTGAAAACTTGTAGGCAAGGTAGTGATGGAGATGGCCTATTATCCTACTGAATGTGAGGATTGTCCTTGCATGAGATTTCTATGATAGGACCTCATAGACTTACAACAGTTTCTGTTACAAGTATGGTGCTTGTTGTAGGTGACCGTGTGTGACTACAAAGTAGGATTATCAAACCTAGTTGGCGTGCAATAACCCGGTTCAATTTTTATCGATGGTACTATCTCAGGCAGCAGTGATGCAAACAGCGGGCAAATATTCAGTTTAGCCTCTTCTTGACTGTCTAAAAATCTCTTGGAGAGTTATGCCATCTATCTCTATTTGCATCTAGACAGCTTGAGCTTTTTGACAATTATCTTAACAACTGGTGCCTGTTGCAGAGGCTTCAGGAGTCGTACTTGTTGGACCCATGTAAATACTCCACTCTGACGGAGATAGTGGAGAAGGAGGTCAAGGATGGCACCGCAAGGAAGGTCGATAGCTGTTCAAGAGCTGTGCTATGGCTTACCAGGTGAATAAGCATATCATGCAGAAACACTTTCTACGTACTGTCAATCGTTTCTGTTACACCATTTCTCATATGTACTTTTTCCCTTCATTTGTCGGGGCGTCACCAGATCCATGGATTTCACTATTGCACTGTTACAGAGACTGGGTGATGACTCTAATCAGCAGAGCCTTGCACAGCATGTAGAAGCTGCATACAACGTCACTCTCAAGCCATGGCATGGCTGGATAGCCTCAGCGGCGTACAAGGTATGGAAGTACTACACTACTGTCAAAAACGGTGTTTTTGTAATGAATTGTTGAACTTTTGGGTACTATACTACTGTCGAAAATGCCTATACTTCTCGGCACCTGCCTGCTCAACCTGGATTAGCTATTACAATTCTGACAACATTGGCAAACAACAGATTGCAACGAAGCTCATCCCCGATACAAAGGCTTTCACCAGCATGCTCGTAGGGATGGACCAAGACTGCGCTGTCCCGAAGGATGAGGTCGCGAAGCTCGCGCTACTGCTTCAGCCCCTCCTGGATGACATCCACTCAATGATGGTTAGGCGATGCTTTTGAATTCGTTTTTACAGATAACATCATTGTTTACTGTTATCGCGGAATGATTATTTGCGATGATGTCAATAACTTCTGACGCTTCGTTTCGCAGGCCAAGTTCAGGCTGGACAGGCTCAAGTCGACGTGAAGATGGCGAGGCGAAGCGATCTCCCCGTTCTGTGAATATTCTTGCCTTTTTGGTTTCATCAGTCTGGCTGTGCTGTACAGGTTCTGCGTTTTCGGGTTGTCACACCACCCTCTGTAGTTTGTACAAAGGTTTTCGTCGTGTACTAGATTGAGTTGAAGACTAGCTAGGAATGCAAGGGTGTACAAATTGTGTATTGGTAAGCGGTGTAGTTGACCGCTCTCTATCTCTCTCTCGCCAGTTTCTACCTGTCCCTTTCCTATTTATCAGCGTTTCGATCGATCCCCGAAATTCTATGATTTTCAGGGCAACGAAGCACAGTACATAATTTTTTTTTAGGTGAGCACAGTACATAATTAGCCTTGAAGACCCGGGAAAATTAAGCTTCTCAAACTGTAATAGCATCGGCAGGGGCAACCCGCGGCGGGATCCTATAACGGCGAGAAGGGGTTGAGTCTCGGGCCGTCGTTTTCCCTTACCGGGCCGCACACGCAAGTACCCGGCCCATCTCAAGAATACGCGCTGTGCGGTCGGTGTCCACTCGCAAGTTATGTTTAGCACCGCATCGCGCGCCGTGGCAAACGAAGCCGACTCAAAAGACCGCGACACCGAGCGGAAGTCGAGCGTGCGGCACGCCCGCCTCCGCAATCAAAGGAATTATTTTGGATGATATTGTGCGCGATGACGGAGCGTGTGGCTTGCCGGCTTCAGCCCGCCGGCGTCGTTCTCCACCACCACAACCCCGGCGCATTACACATGCGCTTTGGCAAATTCTCACTTTTTTTTGGCTGCTTACTGGTTTCATTCTGCAATTGCAACTCTCATAACACGAACTTAGACGACACTACTTGTTATTTCGCCATCCGCTAGCTTAAACCAAAACGACGTCCGACGGTGCTTGGTCATCCGGGAGCGCCTATCTATAGGCCGCCGAGAGAGTATGTTGTGCGGCTTACAGTGTGCCTTTCTTCTTCCTTCGGCCGTCGTCGGAGCTCGCTCCGGTCACCACCGCCTCCCGTCCTGCATGTTCCTTGGCTTCGCCCCACGTCGGATCTGCTTCGATCTCGGCCGCGCCACCATCGCCTCCCGCCCTCGCGCCTTCCTCGCCTCCGCTCCATGCTAGAACAATCGGATTGATGCCAAGACAACGCGGCCGGCCACTAGAACAACGCGTTCTCCGCGATACGCAGGCATGACGGTGACGAAGGCGCGCGGTGCTGGTGCTGGACGCGGGGGAGCGGGGCGACAACAGTGCGGCGCAAAAGGAAGGAAAGAGGAAGAAGAAACATCGGCGGCCGTTTGATTCATGCAGCGCACGAATTTCAAAACGCACTACCTGTGAGCTATGGATAACGTGCGCTACGTATAGGATTTCTGTGATCATCCTCCATATAGAAGGGAGAGATGTCGAGAAGGAAAAACTAAAGAAAAGACGCGTCATCCCGCAGCCCAACTCTCAGTCGAAGCCCAAACAAAAATGACCCAGTTATTTTTTCTGGGCCAGACCCCGATAATACTATGGGCCTAACCGAACGGACGGACGTGGAGTCATGGTCTCATGGAGAACAAAAAGATTATTGCACAGTATCGGGCAGTTATGATATGGCATCCGACTCAAAAGCAGGCAACCGAACCGGTAGCGTGCACCGTAGGGTGGCACGTGCGGGATGCACGCTTAGCAAACAAAAACTCTAGGATAATGAGGCAACAAACTATCGTGCCTGGGCCCACCGTATGACTGCCTTCAACACAAAGACATGGAAGCCCGTGGCGTCCATTCAAGGCGAGTATCACAAAAACAATGAGGCTTCTCATGGCATTCGGTATCTAACAATTAGCCTGTTCGCCTGGCTGCTTTGCAGCGGCTGTTTTGCAGCAGTTATAGTTTTTTATTTTTTTTTCCCCCAGCCGCTATAATGTTTCTACAGCAGCTACAGTGTTCACAGTTATTTTTCTACAGCTGCAGCCTGTCGAACAGCCTCAATGATGGCCGTCCGATGTGGCTCGGGCATGTGGTTTCCACCTCACGGTGCCATAGGTAGTAGCCCCCCCCCCCCTTTTCCTCCGTCAAAATCGAGCATTTGCAAAGCTTTGTCTGGGTGCATCCAAGGGTGAGAAGACTCATCCTGCTCACAGCTTCGGTCTTAATGTGATGTAGTGGCAAGCTCGACAGTTTGCTCAATTTATTAATCTCATTTTCTCTATGGCAAGCTCGACATTATGTTCATGTGTAGACTTGACTTGGAAAAGAAAATTGGAGATTCAGATTTTTGTCCAATTTGAGCAGTGCAAGGGAAGTATATGTACCTCAGCGACGAACATTCATGTATGCATCGATGGTAATTGACACTCCCTGTTTCATTTGAAATGTTATTTTAGAAACCATTAATTTTTCACATCATGTGTCATTTTCATTGTCTTCCTTCACTGCTCATAGTTTTCAACACGCTCTTTACTTTTTCATCTCTCTTTAATTCACATGTTCAAGCTTAAAATGACAGAAAAAAAATCAGATGGAGTAACATAGTGCATATCAAGCGCAAACCTTTCAAAATTTGAAAGACTAAAAACTTCCGATATGATTCATGTGGTTTGGTCATTATGCAGATTTTATCTCAACTTTTTTTTGAAATCTTGGACTTTTGAACTTTCATATTTATCTTTCTTAAACATATATACCATAGAAAGTTTCCAGGTTTTCAACATTTGGAAGTTTTTTTTAAAACATTTGCAATTTGCATTGTTTCTTTCAAAGAAAAAATGTCTGCACAATTTGTATGTGACAGACAGAAAAGCTGACATAGATGTTAAGTGGTGAGAATAGCCATAAAAGAGCTCTTTTTTACGATTACATAGTACAACTCAAACATTCACAACGCGCGGACCCTCACTTCTATATATGCACATACTACATAATCATATTCTTATGAGCATCTTTGAAAACTAAACCAACAAATATTTAAAATTGAGGAAGTCAACACCGCCACTTGCACCGTCGACGACCACATCATTCACTGCTGAAAGCACTTGAATCTTGGAATATTCTCGTTCCAAGACTAATGTAACAGAACACATGGGGCAAAATTATGTTCTCTCTCTATCTTTTTGCCAAATTTGCCCTTAGCGTGACATGGTCCAGCCGGACCAACTCAGCTGCGAACCCACTTCCCCTTCCCCTCCCCTTCGACTCACCTCCCTTCCACCGCGGCCGTAGCGCGCGCATAGGACCCGAGCGACGCCGCCCTCTCCAGTAGCGCCGCTCGGCCACGCCGCCGTTCCCCTGGGCAGCATCGCCTTCG
>LAPY01001933.1:11555-29604 GCA_000970635.1 Eragrostis tef | reverse complement strand
CCCAACCGCTCCGAGATGGATGGTCGTGCCATCCAGCCTACGACCTCGAGCTTCTGTGTCGTCCGTTCTTCCCTTCGACCAGCCGCGGCAAGCAATTGCGGAGTGGCGGCGGGCTTTGGGGGAAGCAGGGGCGGCGGCAGCTTGGGCAGAGGGGGGCGGCGACAGCTTGGGCAGAAGGGGGCGGCATCCTTTGGGGAAGCAGCCCGCAGCACTGGATGGGTTGGGCGCCGGGAATGGAGACGGCCAGCAGAGCAGAGCAGAGAAGAACGAGAGGGAGCAGAACTGTTCGGTTCGGTCTGCAGAGGACGAGAGAGGGAGTAAACTGGTGAGGGCACTTTTGTCATTTCACATACAAAATTGGTAAATCCAGTTCAGTGCTATTTTCCAGAGATCCAAACTTTTGATGGTATTTTCCGTAAACGTAGAACTTTCGATGCTACTGAACCAATTTTTCTTAAAATATATGCAATTCACATGTATGTTAAAGAACAAAAACACAACAAAATGATCAGGGAGAGTTTTTTGGATAAGCAGGGTCGTGGAAAATACGTATAGCATTGATACTCTCGGTGATTGGTCATTTGTAGTTTCGTTGATATCACAACTTTAAGGGATTTTACCTTGGGTCAGCAGAAGTATGCAATGATGAGCTTTAAGGGATCGACTTGGAGAAAGTAAAACCATGGAGCATGTTTTGGTCTATATTGTGTATCAAAGCATAAAATTTCAAATGTTAGAATTTGAAAATGTATTTTAAAAGCATAAACTCTCCACTCAATGAGATTTTTTTCTCAACTTTTAGAAACTTATCTAGATAAAGTTTCCAGGTGTTAAAAACTAGCAATTTCAACCGGATATCCCCTGCTCTCTTGTTACCCCTCCCCCATTGCTCCCGCGAAATAGCCGCTCCTAGGATTACTCCGTGTCCGCCACTGGGCCCCCCTACTTCCCTTCCTCCGGCGCCGGAAAGGAGAGGGAAGCCCCCCCCCTAGATCTATGCTAGTTTAGTACCTCTAGTTGTTTTGTGCTTGCTTTGCATGGGTTGTTATGCTGTCGTCGCTCTCACCTTCGTCGGGTGGTCGTCCATGAGTTCGTGCTCGTCGCCGACGACCTACCTCATCCTGAGGGGCTCCTGGATTTGGAGGTGAGCTCCAATAAATAAAGTCCCCTTCCTTCTCCACCCGCCCCCTCCCTTTCGTCGGTGACGAGCTCCACCTCCGACCCGGTGGCGCTAGATCTGCACATGGGCGTGCTGTTATAGACGCCACCCTTACCGGATTTGTAGCCTCCCTCTCGCCGGCATCCTTCACTCCCCCAATTTCTGGTGCTGGAACCGCCCCCCTAAGCCGGCACCAAATCGCCAATCCATTGTCCACGCCACCGCCACCCCCTCCAACGCCGACTTCAATCGTCGTCGCCTCCCGACAATCCTCCGCCTACCCGACCCTTTCCAAGCCGCCAATCCACCTCGTCGAGGTTGCGCCTTCGCCCTCCACTCAACCCGACAAAACCTCAATGGTCACTACGCCAAGCTCTGTTCTCGCGGCCCATATTTGGAGACGATGAAGATGATCCTCTGCACGTCGCAACCACATCTACTTCAATCTTCTGGCCGGCGATACGCTTCACCGACATCTCCGTCAACTCCAGGCTCCCAAGCTCCTGGCGACAACTCCGGTGGAGACATCGTCTCGGATGCAGCCACTACATGGCGCACATGCGAAGCCTTCTCCAGAGGCGTGGCCTCATGTCCGCTGTATATGTGAAGCTCTTCATTGTTTCTTGTTTGCTGCAGAGATGCAGGGACCTATGTGGCAGCCATGAATGATACCTGGGTCCTTGACATCCCCGGCAACTGCAACATGCCATGCTCGAGCTTCTATAGGCAACGACCGTCACAGGTGTCCTGGCCGTTGTGACTCGGATACGGGATGGTATGTCTGTCTCCGAGAATTCTGCCATCCAAAAGTGATTTTGCCTATCATTTGCGTCCAGGTGAATTACAAAATCAACATTCGTCGATGATACTCGATCTTGCTAGTAGCAGCCCCTTCGATGAACCTCCGCTAATGCAGTGATGCCCTTTCGGCAGGTCTTCCATAGTTAGATTGTCTGTCTTTGATCTGTCTATTAGTTTCTGCTCAGTACTTTTGGAGCTCATATAATCTGAGGGAGGGAATCTCTTTACCATGTACTCTGTTTTAAATGTTTAATGAATAGAGTACGCCCTTTATAAAAAAAATTCCCAGATATCCCCTGCCGTGGGTGAACCGCTACGGAGAATAGAGATCAATCTATTTTTTTTAAATTCTGAAAGCCTTTTATTTTGACCCAACTGCACACGTAGGAAAGCTTTAGCAGTATTACTCTATCTACGCAAATTCACAACTCGACACAAGCATCATCCAGTCAGGACAACACTCAAGATATATTTCTAGTACCTACAAAACACAGTATCCATACAAGACGGAGGGTAAGGGTAGACACTCTATTCCACTGTTGGGGGGGTCAGCGTGGATTAATGCTGGGCACTACGCCGCTGAGCAGGTTGCTACCGGAGACTTCCATTGACGAAATGTAGTGATCACCAGAAGGAACCATACGCGACCCCGACGACGCCGTGGTTGTGCCAGTGGTGTTGCTGCTGCTAGAGCCCATCGCCGTGGAGGATTCTGATGAAGCTATGTTTTCTGTCCCCGGTGTCATCTGCCATATCGCCTCCATCTCCCTTACCACCTCCACCATGGACGGCCTCGCATCTGTCTCGTCCTGGCAACACCGTAGTGCCAGCGCGGCAAACCTCTCCACGCACTCTGCGGGGTACGAGCCCATCCGGTTATCCACCACCGAGAATATCATCCCTGACTGACTGGCCACTACAACCTGAGCATAAGCATAACATTAGTGGCATTATCAATGAATTTTCTTCTAACGAGAAGCCATGATGCAGGATTCGTAAGAACTCTAGCAAGTTGTAATTTGAGGTAACAAAATAACTCCAAGCAAAAAAGAAACCTCTCTGACAATATTTTTTCCATGAGAAATTGGCTGCATCCCTGTCAGTAGTTCCAAAAATACAACACCAAGGCTATACACATCACTTTTGTCCGTAAGCTTATGGGTGAGGAAATACTCTGGATCAAGATAACCCTGCACAAAATTTGAAAGGAAAATCAATGAATATATTCAAGTAATGAGGTGCGAGTGCATTTAACTGTCTTTTAAGAGTGATTTAGTACTATTCGTCTAGACTCATAGAGATTGTTCCAGTGGTTTGAGCACAACATGTTCCACCAAAAGCCCCTAATAACTTCGCATCAAGAAACCGTGTCGTAGATAGCGCATACAATTAGTAAAAAAAAAAACAAAAAAGTTAATGCTTTCTTGTTCTATGCCCAAGGAATACAGCAAAATCTATTCGGGCTTAAACAAGTAGATAAACTTATCACAAGGCAAAATGGAAGCTTGCGCTTGTCATTTAATAGATGAAATTAAAGCTTGGTCTCTAGAAAATAAACTTCACTCGAAAAATTCCCTGATCAATCAATCTTTTTTTTGGCTGAATGCAACTTAAATTTATTTTATATATAATTACCTATCAAATAATACGGCTAGCGTAACCCACACTATTATGGCACAACGCCGGGGCCTCAACCCACGGCACAGAAGAGGACCTAGTCTCTTCTTCTTTCTTGCCTGCCCTTCATAGGACTCATGACAGCCTCTCATAGACAAGGTTCTCAATAAACCAAACCAACAACCTAACGAACAACTCTTATTTGTTAACAACCTTCAACAGACTAACAAACTAATGGACTAGCTGCAGCTCCTGCAGGACCACGTCCTGTGCCCTTCACACAACACACACAAGCTAGAAACCAAAAAGGCATGAATAATATTAACCATACACATAACACCAATGTTCAAGATTATGAACAAACATTCAGTAAAGCTGCTTGCAACTCTTGTGTTAAAGTAGTTTGTGGTACTACTTACAGGGGTACCCTTTACGACAGTGGAGACATGACCAGGGGCACTCCCCTCTGTTTCTGGCATCGGAGCAAGCCGTGAGAGACCAAAATCAGCAACTTTTGCAACAAACTTCGAGTCCAATAGAATATTGCTAGCTTTGATGTCACGATGGTATATCGGAGGGTCAGCTTCAGTGTGCAAATAGAGGATGCCACGTGATGATCCTAGCGCAATTCGTAACCTCATGGGGAAACTTGGAGGCTCTTTAGCTCTAACTGCCACACAGATAAGTATTTGTAAAACTCAGACAGGTCAGACAGACAGCATACCAGTAGTGGTAGGAATGCAGGTGAACTCTTAGCACAGATACCGAACAGCAAAAAAGAAATTAGACAAAGCCATATAGCATGGATACATTCTTAGGACAGATTAACAAAACCTGTCTATAAAAATGTACATACCGTATGTATCACTTCATACCTAACACGTAGAGTTTGTTTTGAACCTGTGCATAGCATTCTTCTATTGATTAATAATTTAATTCACAAAGGTATCAGCAAAAAGTCGTTAACTCTTTCGATTTCTTGATAAACATCATTCACAAACTCTGTATAGCAGCCAGGGTAAACCTAGGCCATATTGTACTCATTCCAAGCCATCATCATATTGGTTACCACTCTTGGGATGTTATGTATTACTCGTCTATAGTATTAAATGACCTTCGTTTTAGACAATCGACAACACAGCCAGATAGTAGCGAATGAATTTGAAAAATCAGAAAAACGAACGAGTGATGGAAAAAAGGGAGTGGAAAATCATATGTTATTTCTTAGAATGACATGTTTATGAAACACAATTAGAAATTTAGGAAGAACGATGTTTGGAACACATGGAGCAATATAAACAATGGTGCACAACAGCAAAGAATTGCATAAGTTGGTATCGTGACAAACATTTTTTTTTCAGCTGAATGTCAGAAAGAACTATGTGATTGTGTTTGTTACCTGTAATAGAAGATTGATTATATATGCATTTTAGAGAAAAAGAAGAACCTCCCCATACAGATGCACAAGTGTAGAATAAGTTAATTTAATAGATAAGAATTTCAATACTTAGGTAAGGCACTTGGAATACAATCTTAAGTTATTTGAAAAACAGAATGAAAGACAGAAGCATAGGATTTGAAATGTTTCTAGTTGTTAGGCTGCAGCTTAGTAAGCGATTTTTAAAATCAATTATGTTGACCACTGAAACAAGGTTCTCACCTGAAAGATGATCACGTAGATTACCATTGGGCATAAATTCATATACCAACATCTGCAATACAGGCTTAACAGTATAAGTTTACATCATCACAATGTTGAATGCCATTTAGTCACCTAGCTACCATCAAGACTGCCAAAAAGATAGGATATCTACAAGAAAGTTGTAATCAGGACACAACAAGTTTACATACCTACCAACAAGGAAACACTTGTGAACTAACAATAAATATTTTGTGAACCAACAATAAATACTTAATTGGACTGCTCTATTGAAAATAGGTGATAATAGATCCAAATAAAATAATCACGAAAAGTGCATTAACTCCACAATTTTTATGTCAAATTTTCCGAACCCAGTTCAAAAGAAGCAAAGATTTGAATAATCTGGTTTCATTAACTGAAATTTAGTTTCATTTTTTGTCATCATAACAAGAAAAAAGAAAGACAAATTTGCAGGTGCAACCTGCTCATCTTCTTCATCACAATAACCAAGCAACGCAACCAGATTTCTGTGATGCAGCCTGGACAGCAACTCTATCTCTGTAAAAAATTCCTTAGAACCCTGAAGTGAACCCTGCTGTGCACGTTTTATTGCTACTACTGTTCCATCAGCCAATACACCTCTGTATACTTTGCCGTATCCTCCCTGACCAATTAGCACCGAATCACTAAACTCATTTGTGCAGTGTGACAAATCTTCAAAAGTGAAGTCTTTTACGCCAGCAATTTTCATCGAAATTCTCTTTGCTGTAGCAGATACAAAACCTTGTCATTTGAGCAGCAGATATTACATGTATTCTATAAACAGGGAAGGTATCTCAAGTAAATTGAAATGTATAGGGAAAGATTAAGACGTATGCACATTATACCAAGAAATTTCTAGGAGCAGTGACATTCTTTACTGGAAATATAAATGTAATGTGGAGGATGGATAATTTGGCCTTATGCTTTGCCTAGAGCTTGAGAGATATTGGGAGATTGGGAGAATTGTTCTTCATTGATCGATTGCTTGATTCAAATGTCTGCCGTGCCTCTGTTTATATAGAGGGAGAGCAGGCCCTAATCCTAACCAACTAACCTTATCCCTATTTAACCTAACTTAAGGACTCAGAAAGGGCGGTGCTACAGTAACCACTCCTACAGCACCATGGGTCACTAAAGTGCTGTGGCCCAAAGGCCTGCCCATAACAATAAATACATAAACATATAGTTGAACAATTTATAGATGGTAGAGGCGGACGCTATACCAGAGCGTTTTTTTGAAGAATGTCTTGAACGTCTCCTCAATATAATGACAGTGATGAGAGATGAAAGGATTGCCGCCGCAGCAAATGCTGCCAACACAATACCAACGATGGCACCTGTACTTAGACTGGACTTTGAACGGTGTGGTAGAACTGAAAAGATAGCACGAGAACATGTCAGCTATCTATCTTCATGACTTGCTATGTACAGAATTCTAACTGAAGTTGTCCCTGAAAATGCAGGAAACTTAGGTTGGCAAATTTTTCATAACGCCGCATCCTGTCAATCCAAAAAATATTTATTTGGGGATAACGTTTTAAATCTGTAACCTCTAGGTTCAAAGAACCCAGGTTCCAAAATGGCTCTGTTTAATTTTATATAAGTAAAGCTCCAAATAAGGGGTTGATGCAGCTGTTCTTGAGTTATACATTCAACACTGTTCTGAAGGACAAAATAATATTGTGCCCTACAACATTCACCAGGGCAAAACCTGACATTCTGGAGAGATAGAGGTACACTTTAACTATATTTTATACCAAGAAGTATAAGTCAAAGTTGTGTTTTGAAGACCGTGTCAATGTCCAAAACGACAACTATTTTGACACTGGAGGGAGTATTGTTTTTGAAATGATTGTACATTAAGGCTAGCTAGCATCCTTAAGTTAGTGTTGGAGATATGAACCACATGAAAGTTGTTATCAACTAAGTCTCTTAATGATACGGTTCGGGATAGGCATAACCACAACCTACTGTAGTGGCCGCCGACTCTACATTGTACTGCAGGTAGTCCACTGATGTGTAGGACCACAGAAAAACAAGATTTTCATGAGGGGAATACAGTAGAGGAAACCCCTGATGCTGCATATACATCAAATAATAAGGTATCATAGTACAAACTGCTGAGGCCAAAAAGCAAACAATGACGTACAAGTGTGAACCAAACTAGTTGTATCCACCTGCGAAGAAAAGAAGAGGGATCTAAACAAACTTGGGAAGAAAATTTGGTCACTTCGGCCTCAAGAATTAAGGAACGACAAAAGATTAAATCAATTGCACTTTCATTGCTTGTGCAGTAATATAAGTGAAGAGATAGAAGAAAAATGAAAGGAAAATGTGCCAGCATTGAAATGTTTCAACCCTTGCTAATTTAACTCATACGAAAATTGATTAATATGAAGACTTAAACGAAGACGGAGGCCCTTAACTAGTGCAGGCATTGTGCAGACGCTAATGTTGAAAATCATGATGTACGGATCTGGCGTTCACTAATAGGAATCTACTGTTACGTGCAACAGCTCAGTGCCTAAGGATGAGGCTTCACGTCATTCGGATCAGGACTAGTTAGCTAGTTGATTGGTTCTTTTGTTCTTATCAAATTTGTTAGGATTCCTCAATTAGTGTTAGGCTGGCTATAAGTATTCAGCCAGGGTCATTTGTAAAATGCAAGCAAGAAGAAACCAAAGAAAACAGTCAAAGCCTCTGCAAGGACAGCGAAGAGCCGGTTTCCTCTTGCTATTCCACTGTATCCCTAGCTAATCCATATCATCTACGGACACAATTCCCTTACCAATGCGGATCAGCAGCTAACAATGATGTAAATGAATTAGAGACATTATATTATATAGGTTCCTCAATTTTAGTAAATGACATCATCTATTTGTCAAATGTTTGTTCTCCCAGTGACTGGTGAAATGCAAGGTTGGCTATCCATGGTGGCGCATAAACGCTGTTGGACAGGAGATCGACTAGCCCGACGGAACCTACCACGACCGGATTGCTGTTTTGCTATGAGATCAAGAAGAGGAGACCATTGAATATATCCTAGTAGGCTATGTGTATGCGGGACAGTTCTGGTTAATTTTGCTTCAGCGTATGGGACTTGCGGCTCTTGCACCACAATTGCCGAACGAAAAGTTTCATATATGGTGGAGCAGCGTGGAAGCCTCCATGGACAGTGCTGCACGAAAGGCACTCAACTCCCTCATCATTCTTGGTTCATGGATGCTGTGGAAACACAGAAACGACTGTGTTTACAATGGGGCCTCCTCGAACCTGTCCACTGCTCTTGCTATGGCGGGTGAGGAAATTCGATGGTGGGACATGGCCGGCGCAAGGGCTCTATCCTTGTTTACAGACCAAGAGGAGATCCTTGGTATGTGAAACACTTGAATAAGTTGAGGTCGGGTAGCTTGCAAATGATATCAGGCGCGAATGTAACCTAATATATATGGGGGTGTTTGGTGTGCGTTGTACTCTCTTATTCTATTAATGAAATGATACGCAGCTCTCCTACGTGTTCGAGAGAAAGGTTGGCTATCCATATCCTTGTGAAACTCTGAGAAGCTCCAATTAAAACTCTGAAATGTAGACGATACAAAATGAAAGGAAATTAATGTGAAGAAAATGTAGCATACCGTTGTTGTACCACCCTGGGTTGAAGTCAATGAGCTCATAGGGCCCAAATATATCAGAGTCCGGAATCAGCCAGCCTGTGAACAATCCTCTGAGCCTTAACACCTCACTTGCATTGAAAAGGGCAGTGTTATTTGGAAATAGTTTCAGATACATCTTCAGCCTTGGGCCTTCTTCCCACATAAAAGTAGAAACTTCTAATTGGTACAATGATAATGAAAGGCCAGATGATAAGTACTTTTGAAATTGGACTTCGTAGGGAACGAAATCCCAAAACCCTGGACTCTTAAGGCGGTAATCCACATACAGTGGAATGGCACATAGGCATGGTATTGGTGACCTAGGTATGTTTTCGTAAGGAAGGTCTGTAGAGCATGGTTGACAAAGTGTACTGTTATTTGCGGAACCACCAGGCACAACAACTGCCATCGTTTGACAATACTGAGAAATATTCTGTTGAGTTTGAACTGTGCATACGGGATTTCCAGATAACCTACATAAGGAATGTTGAAAAAAAAATAAGTTACTGAAAATTAAGCTGAACAATGTACAAGCTGCACAGCAACCATTATAGAACGGGCTCTTCAATTTTACGCGTGAACAGCAATTTTTTCAAATTAAATTCATGACAGTAGCCATTAGTTGTTTTAGTTAGAACCAAGGAAGTTGTACTGTCAATTTCCATACTTCAGACCTAAAATCATCAAACAAACCCTTCCTCCTTTTCTTTTCTTTTTTTTTAGGGGGGGGGTAAAAGTGTAAAATAGGTAGATGTAAATTTATATTAAAAAAGGGCATATGTTATCGAACAAAAGGGTTTCATATTTCACTTTATTTTTCTCAGCCTTTGCCAATTGGTACAAGAAAAAACAAATCCCTTCAAAAGGTGTTACACTAAATTCTCCTCCATAAAAAGTTTACATTATGTTTTTCCCAAGCTGTGTGATATCAGGCCATGTAAGACAAATTGAGCATTATTGTAACATATGAATAGAACATCGATTCCGCATGAAATCACGATTTACGTGAGACTCGGTATCGATTGAAAAAGTTTGGCATTTATCCTTTACTGGGGGTGTCAATAAAATTAAAATATACCAACGATGTTCAGCTGTACCCTATAAGATAGAAAAATAACTGGAAATGGATGTGAGGTATAGTGAAAGGCACAGTTAACATATGGGGTTTTCAGATTTTCAGGTGAATTGAGTTGTTTTGAACAATATGACATACAAAATGCTAAGTCGAGAACACAGTATTCTGTATTCTTATTCTGTATTCTGACACGAACTAAACACTCGGGGTGGCTACAAGCATTTTTCCTTTTGCACAGATATGCCAAGATTTTCTGAATTGAAACAAACAAGAAAAGTATTGAACAGAATGCATACAAGATGGTAACATTGGCAGGGGGTGAAAGAGGACTTGATAGATTAGCGAGGGAATTGTTTTGGAAATCCCTGCAAAATAGTCAATGAGTATCAGACCAATTATTTTGTTATTAAAAAAAACGTTAAGAGGTGCAGATTCAAAGATCTTACAGCATAAGAGATCTGTTTCCACTGAAATCAATATTTTGCCAGATATTAGATGGAACAGAGCCATTCAAGTTGTTGTTATCCAGTGACCTGAACAAAGACAAAACAAAGAGTCAATTCGGTCTGGTCCGGTCCGACTAGAGATTGTTTATGATAACAAAATTAGGTTCATTGAAAGATAATCCCTATTTTTTTCAGTCATGATGTGAGGCAGACAGAAGGTACTGGCACACGTATACTGTTCTTAGGAGAAATGAATTTTATCTGGTCGATAGGCATTATATATATCAAATAAATTGAATTATGTATAATTGTTAAAAGAGCCCACTATTATCCTACATCATATTTGTGAATAGCATGAAAAGGATAAGATCGTACTTACAGTCTTTGGAGATTAGGGAGCCCAGAGAAACTTCCAGGAATGCTACCATTAAGATGATTGTGGGAAAGATCACTGCACAAATTACATAAGTGATCATAAACTGGAAATGACCATCTCTTGAATGATCAATAAATTAAAGTGCTTGCTCAATGTTTAGGAAAATAAAAAGTGCTATGATTTGTCTGCAAGTATTATCTTAATACATTGTAGTTATGTTGCTCGCCAATTGGCTGGAAGGTATGGGACCCGTCAACTGATTCCAACTAAGATCCCTGAAAAAAACGGGATACACATATATGAGAACAAGATATAGCAGCCAAATTGTACTAGGAAATTTTCTGCTACTGACAAAAGGAAGGGGACCATTTCTAGTTTCCAAAAATGTGAAGCTGCAGTACAGAATTTTGTACATACAAATATCCAAGTTGGGGTATTCCACTGACATCAGGAACAGGTCCTTTCAAGCTGCAGTTCCTCAAACTCCTGATGGTCACCGTATAAATTATATTAATTTATAAATGTCATAAACACTCAAAACAGAGCAGAAATCTGACACAAAACTTGCATTCATGGGATGTATTGCAGCTTTAACTTGCAAGGCATTCAAAGGTTTCTGATGAATTTCAAAAATTCATAGCATATACTAAAAATGCTAACTTGCAAGCCTCCTAAGATGGCCGCCATTTTGTACAGAACTGCACATGTTTTTTTTTCTTTTTTCACGAAAGAACTGCTCATATTTTTGGATGTATCATTGTGCATTCCTGATAATAACAACACATTGTTGCATTTCTATATTATGGTCATACAGAGATATGAACATTCAAACAGGGATTGCTGTTGCAGCTTATTCAAATGCTCCAACAATTTTGTATTTATGTGAGAAAGGCATAAGCGGGGTCAAAAACTTTTAGCAGAACAACCGATAAATTAATAGTCAAAATATTCCCTTAACCATTAAGAGAGAAATCAAACAGTAAATTACTGATTAGCCCTTCAGAGATCAGTAGTAATGTATACCAATCAATATATTTGTGATTATTACTCTATATGACAACAGTCGAGAAGTACATTTCCACAGGTCGAGATTACTTTCTTCATGTCAAGGATTAAACCGAGGGGATTGCAATGACAACAGGTGGCTAAATAATGTGGATATTTCCATCACTGATACAAATATTCTTTTTTTGTTACGTGAACAAATATTCATTTGAGCATGCATATAGAGGAAAAACGTACTTACAATTTCAGAAGTGTGGTGATGTTACCATAAGATGGAGGAATAGAACTTCCAGAGAAATTATTATTGTCTAGCTGGCTGCAATCGTTTTAAAAATATAAAGATAGATGTTAGATGGTTATTACATGTCATAGATTTCTAAAATGTGATCCCAAATGCATTCAAGAAAGTGATTGCATGTTACTAAGAATTCTACGAAATTTTGTATCACGAAGTACCAATTAGTTTTGATATAGTATTGATCAAGAAATAATATACAACCATAAAAGTTAACCGATTACTATTTAAAAGAAGACTGGATTTCAGTATGAGTCACTAAATAGCACGAAGTAGTGCCTTAGAGATCAGGATAAAATCAGATTTAAACCAAAAACTATGGCGGTTGATTAGACTTAGACCAAGTTCTTAATGAGAAGGTTGAAAAACTCTCACAAGTAACAAAACAACAATGGCTATTGCCACAAGAAAAAAACATTGGCTGCAGAGGTTAATGCCTTGGTGTCCCTCCCAAACTTAGGTTAGCTCTATTTAAAATTCAATCTAGGTAGAAAACAAAAAATAGAATAACTACGGCATTTGAGTTGTGAAGTTCATGGCAAGACAAAGTTAACCGAATCATGTTCAAATATTGATAGGCGATCCAACCAAAACAAAAATTAATAGAATCATACGTACATGATGAGCACTTTTGGTAAATTTGACAGTTCTGGAGGAAGATAGCCTGACAAGTTATTGTTATCCAACAACCTGCAAATTGATTATGTCCTCAATAAAAATGTAAAGAAAGAGCACTAATCATGCAGTGGTTTGGAACTTACAGGTGAACAAGTGAAGGTAATCTGGACAACTCTGGTGGAATTTGACCGCTCAATGAGTTGTTGTTCATGTGACTGGGTCAAGATTGAAAATTAATTAGGGTACCTATTATTTGATAAAGATATGTAAACCATATTATACTCACAAGTGTTTTGTTTTGTTCAGGTAAGCAAATGATTTAGGTATGGGACCAGATATCTTGTTCTGATCAATCTGAATCCTATTCAAGTTAGGAAGGAAGCCAATCTCCTCTGGTAACGAACCACTCAAATGGTTCCCATTTAGGAGCCTGCAAACACAGACACCTAGTTATAAGAGCAGATAAAAACTCCATGAAAGAAATAATAAATAAAAAATGATATCAAAGACTACATAGGCTGTGACAACAATGACACACCTGCCAACAGCTTTTATCAGAGAAATACTACCTCTGTTTCATATTACTTGTTGGTTCAGGTTTGTCCTAAGTACAAGTTTTCTAATTTTGACCAATGGTTTCTACAAATTTGTATAGTTTAATTAATAACATGCAAATTAGATATTATGAAAGTTCTTCTAATGATGAATCTAAAAACATAAGTCATGTTGTTAATTCATAAGAACTTCTATAAAAAGCTCTTAGGACAAAACCTAAAACAAAAGGTGTTTTGAAACGGATGGATTATGTTTTAAAATATTATGAGAGAAGTGATATTCTAAAATCTAAAACAAAATGGAAAGTTCGGTATCCAGCCAAAATATATCCAGGAAATTGAAAATGATTCATTGGTCGCTGACAAATTTTCTACAAAGTGTTCCATATTTTGACTTACAATAATTCCAGAGAAGTGATGTTCCCAACCTCCTTAGGTATGCCCCCACTGATTGAATTCCACATAAAATCCCTTCAGAAAGGAAAGAATAATTAGCCCTCTGTGTATAGCATCGTAGGTAACTCATTGACAAGCTAAATTTAGCACGGTAATTAATCAATTGCCCGCTAATGTCGTTCCACTTACATTATTCGCATTTTAGAGAGCTGACCAAGCTCAGGAGCTAAAGTTCCAGATAAATTCAACTGTAACAGCTGTCTGCAGTCAAAAGTATGTTACATTTAGGTACAAATACTTTAATAGCCATGTCAACGACTGGTGGACGGAAGAAATCAATAAGTGAAACAAGTGCCACAACAATCAGATTGTCTTGCAAAACAAGTAGCTCCAATAATACCAGAGGGAACAAGGCCCTAACTCCCAACTGAACATATTTTGGAACCTTCGGTTATTGTATAAACAGCTTCATCGAACTCTACTATACTTCACATAACATGGTCTATTCTTTCACCATGCCTAGATAGTAGCAATGTAATGAATGTAGGAACATCTTTCAGTTGAAGAGGAGGAAGATGTTAACAAAAGTAGATAAGGTAATCATATTTTTGTGAATGACAACAAATCCAAATGAAATTTGGACTATTAAGCAAAGGCAGCAAACAAATTTGTATACAGAACCAAGTTAAAAATTTATCAATCATCACCAAAAGAAAGTCATAAACATTTTCCCTAAAAATAAAATAAAAATGCTAAGCGATAGTGTGGAATGTATAACCGCAACTAATTGACAATTAAATTGCTTATGCTCATACAATTCCTGTACATGCAAGTATCCATCACTTGCTGTTGCATTGTAGCAGATAAGATGGGTCCAATTTCCCATGCATGGATCTCCCCGGTTCCAGCTATTAAGATATCCCAGTGGATCTATCAAGCTTCCCTTGATAGCCTTCAGAGCATTGACTGTGGATCAGATGAAACAATTTCATAACTAGTTAGTTTGCTAAGAAATAAATGGTATGATAAAAAATAGCTCTAAACTACAAGTAGCATCGCTTACTAGAACTCACGAATGCACTTGTCCTAAAGTGAGGGTCATGCTTACACGGAAAAAGTGAAATGGACATGAATATACAGAGATCAAACTACATAAGAGGTCTGCGGGCAAAGGGCATTGAACAAAAAGGATTTTACCTTCCCATGGTGCAGTGATCTGTGCAGTTGTTGGCTGCAAACGGGCCGAAGATAATGTTAAGATAATGGAGCAAAGAAATAATATTTGAGGCTGTAACATGGCGCCGCCGTCACAATTGTTTGCCCAATTCAGAACGTATTCAGAGTTCACCCATTTAAGCTATGTCTGACAGCAGAGTCCATTCCCTGTTAGAGAGCAATGGGGTAGAAGTTACTGTGACAGATCCAAGATACATAGAGGGCAACAAATTGCCACCTGAATTTTCTGGTAAGTTTAACTCAGAAAGAAAACTTCATGCTTATTAGAAATTTTAATAGGTTGTTTATGGAACTCAGAGGAGCAATGTTTTCAGAGCAGCAGTTGAAAAGCACTTGGCAGATCAATAAGCGGTAGATGGGGAGAAAACATGGCATGAGATAAAACAACAAGAAGAAGAAGATGAGGAATCAAATTTGTTTGCTGCTTTCACAGGGCAACGGCAAACCATAAATCCATCAGGGAAGGAAGAGTTGCTGCAGCATCCCAGGCAAATTATTACAATCATAACATCTTAGCACCATAGCCAAGTATGAACCAAAGGAAGAAAGCATGACACTGGATGTATTATGTTTGCAGGAATATAAGAGCAGTAAGTAAATGAATGGAATTCATAACAGTACAGATTGATTACCATACAACATGGACTACGTGTGATTTTCTCAACAAAAATAGGATGTTGTGAACAACAATATGGATGGGCAGAGATAGCAACTAAGAATAGTGATCAGCATCAACTTAAGAACGAACAGATGGGAAGCAAAGCAGACTGAACTCACCAGGTAGCAAAAGTAAGAAATAAAGCAAAGCAGGCTGAAATCGCCGATGATGGAGAAGGAAGAGAGTGAAGGGAAGACAGAAACGGGGACGATTAAGGTGTAACAAAGGTAAAAGAAGAGCAGGTGATCAAGTTTGGGCATTGGCTGGGAATATTGTAATGACAGTAGATGGTGTGTGAATGCGATGGAAAGGAAGGATCTGAAAGGGACACTGGGACGGACAGGGGAACAAGGAAGCAGCCAACCAGGTCAGGTCCCTTAGTAGTAACAGTACCCCTAATCCATGAATTGAACAAAAATGTACTGAGAATTGAGATGAGCTGAGCTGAGCTGAATTGACCCTTTCTTCCAATAAACCAGTCCTCTTCTGCAACGGCTCTGAATTGACCATTTCTTTCTTTCTTCTACTTGATACAGTAGGGTTCGATGCTACCTTCTCCATTTTGCCTTTCCTGCACCTGCTCCTATGGGAAGACATTGAATTCCAATCCCCCAACAGCCTCAATCTTGGACCATTTCCTAGTTTCGCTCACCAGGAAAGAAAAACAGCAGCATTAAAGGCAATCACAAACTGACAGCAGTGAGCAGGGGTTGGTGTTGAACATACTTTCTCTACTTTCTCCCCTCCTCCTATCGCTCTCCACGCATCCATCCATCTGTCCCCCCTTTACCTCACCTCATTGAGGATGGACCAAGCCAATCCGTAGGGAGGAAGGAAGAGGAGGAAGAAGCAGTCAATCTGAAACGGCCCGACCAGGCCAGCCATCCTCATCCTGGAGTGGAGTGCTTGATACGCCGCTCGTGGATCGCCGCCGCCGCCGCCGCCACGGCTTTGTTTAGTCTCGAGCCAAAATGTTTTTGTCTTTTCGAAGTCCCCAAGCGATTAGTTTTGGGATTCTTTTTTAAGCGTAAGTCAAGTGATTATTATTTTATAGGACGTTATAAAGAAGAACGCTGCTATACATACGGCCGGGTCGGACCGTACCAGCACGGAACAGGGATTAACGATTAGGATTATCCAGGGTTAGCAATCAGAGGCCGTTTGATAAGGTGATACATGTGTGAAGCATTTTCGTATCAAGAGGAGGACCTGCGGACACTAACAGATGGGACCCACAATTCTATGCTATGCTCTTCTTTCCTTTCACTAGCATTATGTGCTCGTTTGGTTTAGCTTGAGGAATTTTCCCACGGTCTAAACCAATGTAGGCAGTACTCCTCCGTCCTAGTTTATGGCATTCTAAGAATGTTCTCTGATCTTCAGATTTATGAAATGTTCAATAAATTTAGACAGATAAGTTAAGTTTAGAGAATGTTTAACAAACCTGGTATAGAGCTAGAATACTAAGTATTCTGGGACAGAGGCATGTACTAATAGATTTGACATTTTATATAAATGAAAATTATTTTTCCAGCATATAGCTGGGCACGACCCATTTAGCTTAATAAAGAAGCCCATGCAAGCCCTCATTCTATTTCAATGTTTGAATCTGGTACGTTGCAAATTGCAAGTGAATTTGATCGCTTTCTGATGATTTGAAAGAGTTTCATGTTCAGAAGTATAATTTTTAGAAAATAAAAGAGAATTCTTTTTTTTGTCGAAACTGGTATGCCTCAGGCCAAGCCCGGCACGAATGGCCCGCCAGGCCGAAAGCATGGCACGCCCATGTAAAATTAGTCGTGCCGTGGCCCTTTCTAAGCACACATGAGCGTGGCCGGACTCGTGCCATGCCGGCTCGGTATATATCAACAAGTGTCTTGTGTAGTTATTTTTAAACTAATAAGAGACGAATAGTCTATATATTATTGGTTTACCTAAATCTTAGACATCTAACCTTATGTTTATCTTTGATCTAGAACCTGATCCACCTCTAGCTGCCTCCACCCTCGAATTTGAAGTAAGGTGGACCGTTACATAGAAGTTACACTTTAGTTACACAATTATACTGCAAAGAGTTACGCTTGGCGTCAAAATCATTGATTTTCTCACCGGAACACCCATCGCGATTCGCGCGATTTCTCCGCTCTTTCCTTTCATTATGATCTCCACTCGCCGCCGCCGCACAATTGCTTCCTTTCCCAGTTCGATCTAGCACATAGAACAGCGATGAGTGCGCCGCGGAAGAACTGAAGAACCTCGCATCCTTCGTCTCCGACGGCGTCGTCCGCGTCGTCTGTACCACGCCGTTCTCCACCCGCATCACTTCCTCCTCCTCGTCCTCCCCTTGCATCTCCTACAGCATCACCTCATCGACCGAGCGCCCGCGGATGCGAGAGGGTCGGCAAAATTGCAGCTCCGGACTCCGGTGGCGACGACGGCGATCCAACGATCGACGGCGAGTGGCGGGCGACAAGCG
>LAPY01001932.1:44640-68590 GCA_000970635.1 Eragrostis tef | reverse complement strand
GGCCGTTTGGCCCCCCTCCCCCGCCGCGCCAGACAAGAAGTCCGCGGACGACGCCCACTGGCGGCGCGGGAACGGAGGCTGCGGGCCGTGCAGGTGCGGCCCCTCGTACGTGACGATGAGCATCTCCGGGTCGTCCACGGACTTCTCCACCTGCTTCTTGGCGCCGCACCGGGAGCTCGTGCACTTGTAGTAGCTCCTGCAAAGTTACCAGCCATCAACGTACGGCGTAGAAACAAATTCGACTCCGTGTCAAAAAAAAAGAAGACACAAATTCGACTCTTGATGAATCCCGGCCTTAACCAGTAGTGGTACAAATAATTGTTGTGCACGCCGAATAATCGCACAGCCATCCAAGAATCTATCTATATATGCCATTTTCAAGACTGCTTACCTGAAACCTACCTTTTTTTAGTTAATGGGACAAGTTCAGATGGTTGTTAGTAGTTGCCGCAATAAGGCGAACAGTCCATTTACACCGATCTCGCTCTCGTCTGTGTTCGCTCGATAATTTCGTCGCGCGAGTTAATGAGTGACAAGATGCATGAGAAGTTAATTTTGCTACTATTTTGTGCTTGCAGGTGATAAGACATATGCTAATGTTTTTGCGCTAATCAGATTCAGACAGCTGGTTTCTCTAAGATGCGCGGCATTGGATGGTTCTAGCTAGGCAGCTCATCACCCCTTCACTTACACTACTGTTTGCAGGCCGGGACGGGACTGATGAGCTAGTAGAAGCCGACAGGAATGTGGAATCGTCTCTCGGCTTCTTTGGCCTAGTCAAACCTTTCTGCTAGGAAGGAAGTATCTGCTAGGGCTATCTCTAACTTGCGTGGGTCTTTCGCCTTCTTCCCCTGCTCCCTCCACGGCCTTCATGGCCTCGTCTCTCACTTGCCCAGCTCATGCACTCTACTCCAAGTTATGGACGTGTTGATCTAGGAGTCACTTGGCGATTGCCAACGTACTCCACGCATGTGCAGACCCCGACAACGCGAATTGCAGCGATGTTGCGCCCCAGCTAGTATATTCTTGTTAGCTAAGCAAACAAGACAGGCGTCGGCCGCATCCCCAGAAAAAATGCTGGGTTTTGCACTTAGTTTACTGCCTAACAGTGTCGATCGAATGTCCCAAGCTTGCATCAACCAGCTACTAAGTCATATGTTCATATCCCCATGAACGATGAGCATGCATGATATACGCAACATGGTCGAGAATAGAAACCGGAATAAGTGCACCTGGGATAGGGGTTGAACTAAGCAAAGATGGACTAAGCAAAGAGAGAAAAAAAGGCATTGAACTAAGCAAAGAATGTTTCAGAGAATAAGGGCACCTGGGATAGGGGTTGTTCTTGATGGACTTCTGCCCGTACTTCCTCCACTTGAACCCATCGCTCGGCGTCTTGCCGGCGCAGCTCCGCACCTTCGTCGTGTACTTGCTCTCCGGCGCTCTGCTCGTCGCCCCAAACCTGCCGCTGTTCAAGCAAAACCACGCGCGGATTAGCATCAGCCGCTTGCATTTGTGCACGGTCGGGGCGGGTGCACCCTTGCATCAACCAGCTACTAAGTCATATGTTCATATCCCCATGAACGATGAGCATGCATGATATACGCAACATGGTCGAGAATAGAAACCGGAATAAGTGCACCTGGGATAGGGGTTGAACTAAGCAAAGATGGACTAAGCAAAGAGAGAAAAAAAGGCATTGAACTAAGCAAAGAATGTTTCAGAGAATAAGGGCACCTGGGATAGGGGTTGTTCTTGATGGACTTCTGCCCGTACTTCCTCCACTTGAACCCATCGCTCGGCGTCTTGCCGGCGCAGCTCCGCACCTTCGTCGTGTACTTGCTCTCCGGCGCTCTGCTCGTCGCCCCAAACCTGCCGCTGTTCAAGCAAAACCACGCGCGGATTAGCATCAGCCGCTTGCATTTGTGCACGGCCGGCGGGCGGGTGCACTTACAAATACATTGAGCTGTATCGGCGGTGGCTCCAGTGGCGCGGCCGCGACGACAGCGCCTTCTCGATGTCCTGGATCGTCGGGCCGGAGTACACCGAGCACAGAGCTCTGCTCACCGCCGCGGGCTGGGGCAACTCGCGCTCTGCCGCCGCGCCGCTGCTGTCGCCGCCGCTGTTGCAGGGCGCCGGAGTAGCATCAGGGCCCGTGTCACCCGAGCAGTAGTGGTGCTCCGCGTCGCCGGAGACCTGCAGGGCGCCGAGGAGGCTGTCGTCGTCGAGGAGTTCGCTTATGAGCTGTTCGTCGAGCTCGCCGGGCCAGACGGCCGCGCCGTCTGTGGCCTGATCACCCATCATCGGTTGGTTGTTCAGGCGTTCTGTACGTTGGCCATGGATCAGAGTTAAGCTCGACACGTATTGGGGAACGGAGGCATGGAACGGTTTATTATAGAGAGAGGTCTGGAGGGCAGTTTGATTTGGGTTGGGCAAATCTGTGTCGATCTTCAGAAAGTCAAACCTCACTGGATTTGGTGCACAGTGACATGTGGCCCCGTGTAGTGTTAGTAGTACAGTGTTTTTGTTTTGGATTCAAAGTGATGTACATTCACTCGATGGACAAGGAGTGAGGTGGTGATGCATCATCTCAAATCTAATTTTCTTGTTTTGTTCGAGGAAAAGGATGCCTCGATACATCATCCCACTAATATTCATAGGATGAACTCCTGGTGTATCAACCCATTCCTCAATCCAAACAGGGGGAAAGTTTGTTATCTTCTTAATTTAGACATAGAGGAAGCTTCTGTTTAGGGCAAGTACAAAGATGTTGTCTCTGTCCATGACACGTAATCATAAGACGATTTATGAGACCATACATACAATAAATGATTGTTTTTGTTGTCTCATAGTAATTGTATCTTTGTTAAATTTATGAATGGAAAAATGAATATTTATATGAGAAGAGGAATGTTTATGCGTTGCATGACAACTGCAACTCGTACAATGGTGTGTAAGCCGTCTCATACTCCTAAATTTTAGCACTTGAGGTGGTTGCCTCGCGAAACAACCATCTATTTCTTTTTCCTTCCTCTCTCTCTTCCACCTCATCAAAAATTTTACGTGATGTTGCATGAGACAGGATTTAATACTGCCTACGTGTAGCGTTGTACCTGTCCTTAAAAAATTTTAGCTGTGAAACACTCCAAAGTCCTGGATTTAGCTCTAGGGCATCCTCAAAGTCCATGTTAGTTCTAGGGCAAGTATGAAATCGTGAATCTTATGTCCATCAGTAAAAAGACATATTCTAGAGTAAAAAAAGGAAGTGTCCATAACTAAAAAGCACTTCTATCCCATACAAAGTTTTGTGACGGAATGGTGTTCCGTCATGAGATATATTTAGTGTTACTTACCATAAAAGTTTGTGTTGCGTGTAGACTCTGTCTACCACATAAAACCAAATAATCACTAAGGGAAGTACAAACGTGTTTTTTTATAGACGGTCTCATCCATGACACATAATCATAAGACGATTTATGAGACCACACATACAATAGATGATTGTTTTAATTGTCTCATAGTAATTTTATCTTTCCTTAATTCATGGATGAAAAAAAGGAATATTTAAATAAGAAAAGGAATGTTTATGAGTGGCATGACAACTACAACTCGTACAATGGTGTGTAAGCCGTCTCATACTCCTAAATTTTAGCACTTGAGGTGGTTGCCTTACAAAACAACCGTCTATTTCTTTTTCCTCCCTCTCTCTTCCACCTCATCAAAAATCCTACATGGCGTTGCATGACACGGGCTTTGAGACTGGCTACGTGTAGCATTGTACCTGCCCTAAGAGTGGGTTGTGAAATAAAGAAAATGCGAACATTAGAACCAATATTTTAATCAATTGCTAAACTTCCATCTATGGTTGGTGAAGATGTATGTGGTTGTTGTCTTCGAAATCTCATGTATAGTACCCGGTTTCTACCCTTCTGATGCAACTACCAGAACTGAACCCACTGTGTTGCTCTTTGTATAGAAGAGATGAAAGTAACTTCAAATACCCTACCATTTGGCTAAGCCAAATCACTCAAATAATGGATGCGACTCCACCAGAATTTGTTTCTGTAGCTTACTTTCTATTCCATTCAGACATTTTGCCATGACCCAAACATATTGGCAATCTCGCTAACTATGACATACTGTTTCTCAATATATATAAATATATTTTAAAGAAATCGCATTCAAAGAAAGTCTTAAAAGATCATCTTTGATGTTTTAGACAGGAGATGGGTTTCGATAAGCATTATTTCGACTTTATGGAATCATTAATTATGAGATCGTGAAATACTTTTCAAAAGAATATATATTTATATATATATATATATATATGTTTTCTTTTGTGTTTTCTTAAAGTTATAAATGTTATGCTGGTGAACACTATTATTTGAGAGAAGAGGAGTTTTTATATGTATGCACACATGTTATCTTGCAGGTTTTCAGTGAAAAAAAATTATATTCTCCAAAAGTGAAAAAAAAGAGTTGTCATCTCATACTTCGCAGGAGGCTATAATTTTAGTGGACCAAAGCTTAAAGCAGTTTACCATGTCTGAACTTAGCACGCCAGCCTTTTTCTTTCGCTATCACCGTTGCGGCTAATATAGTACGCTACTAAAATGACAAAATCAATATGGTAAAAAAATGACAAAATCAATCGCTACCAGACGACAGGTGCTATGCTGCAACATCACGTTTGACTAAATCGCAAGTGTCTACCTATTAATGTATAGGTAGCTGGAACGGAATTATCACAGTTATGTCTATACTAATTAGATGAATGCATACTAGTGGTGCACGGCACGGTCACGTAACATTTTCTACAAACAAACCTGCGGCCTGAAACTCTGCAGTGTGGTTCAAATCAAGCATTAAAATAGGAATTTAATGTAGTTAGTTTTGTCTCAGTATCAAATTTTGGCCAGAAAATAGAAGCCGAGATGCTTTCATTTGCATTAAATAAAACTCCCTTTATCTAAAAAATAATTTGGGCAAAAGAGTTGATATCATCTTGCACTCTTCATTTTATCAACTGTACATGCAGTCATGCAGATAACAAGATGAGTTTCAACCACGAAACCATGAAAAGAAGGGAAATGAGTTTAGGTTATGACTGATGCAGCTGACAGCCGAATGGTTCGCCAAAATCTGCGACTGGTCAAATGACTGCAGAAACCTGGTATAGGAGTGCTGGAGAGATGTACGCCGTGATCCATCATCGTGAAAAGAAGGGAAATGAGTTTAGGTTATGACTGATGCAGCTGAGAGCAGAATGGTTCACCAAAATCTGCGACTGCTCAAATGACTGCAGAAACCTGGTATATGAGTGCTGCAGAGCTGTACGCCGTGATCCATCATCCATTCCATCTCTCACCAAACAACCAACCCTGCAAGAAAAGGCCGGCGAGGCGGTGACCAGTGGACAAATTAGCATTCCTTGATCATGACACAGTTTTTATCAATCAAATGCTGATAACTCCGACGATATCGACAACTACGACGACTGGCGTCGTCACCACCTCGCCATTGCAATCCGCATTACACACACGCGCCGCTACTTTCGCCGAAGGAAGATGGTTGTCAAACAGTGACTACTCGAGGCAACATGGCATTAACGGGCATAATGGCTGCACGGCACCTTGTGCTTGCTTGCCTGCCTGCTTTAATCCCCCAAAGGGAGCACGTACGCGCAGGAGATGACTGAGATGGCCGAGATTGAGAAAAGTCGTCAAGGTGATTCACACATGAAAATCAGGTATAAGGCTCACCGGCTCAACCGTCAGAAAGGAAAATTCGAAGGAATCGTGCAGCATGGACTCCGCTTCCTGCACAAGCCACGCGTTTGGAGCAGCATCAGAAATTGAAGAGTCGCTGAGTGATGCAGCATGCTTGCCGATCAGGTACGGCGCCGTTTGTACATGGTTTCTCCGTTCACCTGATATGCTTTCGCTGAAATTGCACGGCTGTCCATAGGACAAATTTAGTACTAGCCGTGCAATTTCAGAATTTTCGGCATTCTTTAACAGCTGTCCTCCTCCAGGCGTTTGACCATGTCGATGTCGATCCGACAACCTTATCCGGCTCCCTTTCCCGGTAACGATTCGAACAGCCTTTGCTCTTACCGCGTCGGGTCCTCCAGTCATATTGATTCTTGACAGCGCTGCCGGCACCCTGCATGCCGCCCGTAGAGTTTTTCGGAACCTATGAACCAAAGTGGACAATAGAGTCGTCACTCGTCAACCGATGGATGGTTCTGTCGCGATCAGCGCGAGCGAACGGGTTAACACTTGACAGCAGAGCGCGGCATGGGTCAAGCAAAAATGGAGACTTGTTCAGCCGGCGTCTCACCGGTCCACCATTTATGTCACGACGGGCTGCGTCCCACTAGCACGGTCTTTGGGAAGATCATTGGCTGCCTTGCTGCAAGGTCCGGTGAAATTCTACTACTCTTCATGGAGGTCGTTGGCCACAGGGAAGACCTACATTGACATTCTGTATTGCGAGTTGTTAACAGTCTAGATTCGTCACTCCTATTCATGATATACATCTCACCACGATCGAACAATCCGGTTGTTGAAGGACCACGACATCTGCTCGGTATAGTCCTCCAGGCATGAATGTCTAGTACAAGGAGACGATTGATCAATTTATAGTAGGTTCAGAAACTGTTCTTGCCATCCTGCTGGCTGCTGGTTAAATTCCGTAACGTATCTGAGGTGAAAATAGGCCCAAATATCCGCAACAGTGCTAGTACATCTGGAAAACTATGGGCCTAATGCTAACCAACAATTAGGCCCGTTCGGAATCAGGCCCACCTCTTACGGTCGTGTAAAGTCAACGTGCGGCGCCGCAGTTTCACACCGGACCATCCGGGCTCCGTCCAATGCGGGACCCATGTGCCCCAGGAATCCGAGGCGGAAGGGATCATTCCAGCAGTCCAAACCAAGCGCCCGCACGCGGTCCACGAAGACCTCAGCCTGAGGCGTGCTCGTGGGGCCTGGTTTTTGCGCCGAGGGGCCCCAACACCGGGACCACACCATGAGGTTGGCTCGTGGATATCGGGGCGGCGCCGGAGCGGGGACCCCACCGTATTTGGTCGCCCATCACCGCCCGTACACCTGGCACGCCCAACAGCCCACGTAACGCAGTGGAATCCAAGGCCACAAAATCTTCTCATCTTACAAAGAAACCCTTAGGAAGAAAGTGTCCTCGAATATAGACCCCTTGCTGTGGTCCATAAAGGGCTGGTCCGTGATATCATAAACTGGAGGGCTACGAACGATAAGTGGGCAGCGGGTACGGCTGCGGCGGGTGGGAGACGCCGAAGCGGGAGGAGTGCCGCATCCCGGCGACGCTGCCCTGCCCCGCGGCGCCGAGGAAGGCTGTGCCGGACTTCGGGAAGCGGCGCAGCCCGCCCAAGAACGGCTACTTCCAGCCGCCGGACCTCGAGGCGCTGTTCGCTCTCGCGCCGCGCCGCCAGGCATCCTCCTGCGCGTGAACTGCGCGGCGGCGGCGGCGGAGGGCTCTGTTCCGGAGTAATTTTGGGAGTTGTAGATACTTCGCCAGTTTCTCCTCTGTTGTACTCTAGGGTTTAGTAGCGGGTTTAGGAAGGTTGTAGGAGGGTTTTAGGGAGTACTAGTAGGTAGGTAGGCGGTGGCGGAATGGAGTGGAAGTCATAAGCATACTGTTTTGTATTGGATGAAATGATGAAACCTATATGTTTTTTAGTCACTTCTCCTTCCTGTTTTCTATCGATATCAATACCTTTTGATGTGATTGAGATGCAGTGGTGGATGTACTCCTAGCTCTTTGTATCTGCAACTGTTATTGTGCAGATTGCGTCATGAAGGATGCTTTGGCGGTGACACTCTGCCCCGCGGCTCTGAACTTCTGATGCAGGGGACAGTCGCTGTATGGATGCAGCTCATTGCTTCACTTCCATGCGCGGCATCTGACTACCTTTGATTGTGATCACTGAACACTGGCTAGGTTGTAGCTTCAAGCTTGGGAAAGCCTCTCCTGTATGCCTCGTCACTACTGTAGACTAGTCTTCTTCTGCTTAATTAGTGCCGGAAACTACAATCCCTGCAGCTGATATGATGTTTAAAACAGTTGCTCCTCACAGCTGGTACATGAACTGGCACTGTTTCATGTTTCGCCAAAATTGAATCGATGCAGCTGAGAGGGAAGCTGTGTTCCTGAATCCGCTGCAGTTAATGTTGGTGCGGGAGCCCCTGCAGCTCGATGTGGGTTTCACATTTCCCTGCCTCCTAGGCGTATTGCAATGTATGTGACCGTGTGTGTAACTAGTGTCAGGGGGGCTCTTCAGAGCTCGCTTCTGTGGTCCTGAAGAGATCGCGGCGAAGTGGTGACGCGGACGGCTTCTTGATGCTGTGGACGCCGAGCCAAAGCCGACAGGATAACACGAGCTCGCCGGGTGGGGTGTCTGTTTGGTAATGGCGCGGGCATGTGTTGTGTTTCGAGG
Source organism: Eragrostis tef (assembly GCA_000970635.1). Classification (NCBI taxonomy): domain Eukaryota; kingdom Viridiplantae; phylum Streptophyta; class Magnoliopsida; order Poales; family Poaceae; genus Eragrostis; species Eragrostis tef. The sequence goes on along the minus strand of LAPY01001932.1, from coordinate 60,111 downwards.
GCGCCGGGCTGTGGCGCGCGGCGGGACCAGCCTGGAAGCGAGAGGGAGAAGAGCGTCCCACAGAACACAGGTACAGAGCACTTGGAATGCAGCGGCGTTATGCTCCTCCTGCAAGTATTCTGCAAGTGAGATTTTAGGTTCATTGCAGTCTCCACTTATAAAAGTCTAAAGGTCAATTTCTTTTTCCTCGAAACATTGTCGTGCTCGTAGATTGATATCCATCCACATGTCTGTGATAGGTTGCGAGTTATTTTCTCGGTCCCCTTTTCTCAACGACCAACACTGGCGACGTGTAAAATGTCAGTCGGCTTCTACAAGGGAGGAGCCAGACAGCAACGCGACACCGACCAATTAGCCCTCGAGCTTGGTGTATTAAAATTGTGATTTCTCCTGCAATCTTCGATTTTTATAACCGCAACTTGAGTTCGTTGCAGCTACTTGCTGCATGATGAAAGGAGTGTGTGAAGTGCAGCGCAAGGGGCACCCAACGACTCCGTGGCGCCAAACTGCGAGACCTGGAAGAGACTTCAGTCAGATCCTTTACCAGGACGCCAGACACAATTCGGTCGCGGCATCACATCTATCAGAGTACTGACCATACTACAAAACCGCAAAAGTATTGTTCTTTTGTCCCATCGCAACCAACGCCGCGTCGTGCTAATCTAGGACTCTCAGGCGACGGAGCACTGTAGGTAGCATTTCTGCCCGTTCTAGCAAATGTACATAGTTCCGTAAGAGGCATAGACAAAGGTTTACGTATTGTTCGCAAGCGAGCAGAGTGATGTTTGGTGGTAGCGGTTTAGATAGATGGATTGTGCTAATCTGGCGAAACAGAACAATCAAAGGCGACTTGTGTTGTTTAGGATCGAGATCGTGCATTTTGCTTGCTTTTCAGACAAGCTAGAAGCACAACCAACGCTGCCTGACGTGTTCCTGCTCATGCATATGTATCACGAGAAAATATTCCCCATTGTCTCCTCGTACTGTCACTGCCCTGCTTAACTTGATTTCAAGCTCCTTTGGTCAAAACGTCTGCATTTCTTTTTGTGTTCAAATGGTCCAACTGTCTTTGCCAGATTCATCACACAAAATCCAGATTCTCTCACTTAAGGTGGCTAACCGAAGACGTCTCTGGGCTTCAATTTACACGACTTGGAGTTAACTTCCCAGATGCCTATGTGGTTATGTGGTCTCACATATGCCATATTGTCCCTTGTTCCCTGACGAAGTGTAGGAATGCGCGTTCTGCTGATTTTTACAACGGACTAGCTTGTGGTCCAATACAAAAGTCCTTTTTTTTAGAACAATCTACAAAAGTCTAACTGCACGATTCAGATACCAGAACTGTTAAACGTGAACGTTGTGTTCATTCTTCTGTACACCGATTTGTTAAACGTGAACATGTTTCCCTTGGTTACAGAGCCAAATATAAGCGATTTGTTAATTGAGGTGGTTCCTAACTACTCCATTTGAGTAACATGGCGGCACGCGCATGTCAATGTAAATCCATTTGGGAAAAGCTAGCAGATCGCTTAGCCAATCAGTTAGATGATCGATCGAATGAAACTTCTTTGATAAACGATAAATCTGGCGAATCCGCTTCATCGCAACAAAGGCGCATGCCTTACAGGGCCGGGCCCTGGCGAAGCTAAAGAAGGAGCAAACGAGTGGCCCAATGAGAGAATTTTTCTATTTGCTTCCACCACAGTCCCACCAACTCGGCCAACCACCACCGCGCTGTGACCTCCTACCATGCACGCCACGAACGCCGGCGGCCATCATGGCGCCTATATAGACCCGGCACTCATTCGCCAGCAAAGTGCACCACTTCACTTGCTTCGAAGCGCAAACACACACAAGGGAAGTTGATTCAGAATGGGTGCCCCTCAGGGTCTCCGCCGACATGCGGCCTCCTCCGCGTGTCCCTTCCTCGCGTTCGCCGTGCTCCTCGCATTGCCGGGCCTCGCCGCCGGCGCCACCCACCGCTACACGTTCAATGTACAAGTCGCACCGTTTGCTAGAGCTGACAGCCTAGGATGGTACATGTACCGCATTGATGCTGATATCCATGCATGGTCGTCTCTGCAGGTGCAAATGATGAATGTGACGCGGCTGTGCGTGACCAAGAGCATCCCGACGGTGAACGGGCAGTTCCCGGGACCGAAGCTGGTCGTCAGGGAAGGCGACCGCCTCATCGTCAAGGTCCACAACCACATCAACTACAACGTCTCCTTCCACTGGTAAGATATAACTGTGCACGCCACATTCCCTGCAACTGTCACGCACGCCATATATGGCCGCGGCTCACCCTGCGTCGAACGCATGCAGGCACGGCGTCCGGCAGCTGCGGAACGGGTGGGCGGACGGGCCGTCGTACATCACGCAGTGCCCGATCCAGGGCAAGCAGAGCTTCGTGTACGACTTCGTCGTCACCGGGCAGCGCGGCACGCTGTGGTGGCACGCGCACTTCTCCTGGCTGCGCGTCCACCTCTACGGCCCGCTCGTCATCCTGCCCAAGCGCGGCGAGGGGTACCCGTTCCCTGCACCATACAAGGAGGTGCCCATCATGTTCGGTACGTAGGTGATGTGATGATCCCAGGAGTGTTTCGCCGTCGCAAATGTATCTGCCATATATGGAGCTTAGCTTGGCAATGTGAACTGAGAACGCATCTTTGAATTAATTGACGACAGGCGAGTGGTTCAATGCGGACACGGAGGCGGTGATCAACCAGGCCCTGCAGACAGGCGGTGGCCCAAATGTATCCGATGCATACACCTTCAACGGACTTCCAGGCCCAACTTATAACTGCTCCTTGAAAGGTACTGCTGCACGCTTCTCTCACGAGTCCTCACTAAATCAAGCGCGACACTTGAATCATTGGTTTGTTTTGGATGAAATGATTTTTTTCAACTAATTACTTGGCGTGGCAGACACGTACAAGCTGAAGGTGGAGCCCGGGAGAACGTACATGCTCCGTCTGATCAACTCGGCGCTGAACGACGAGCTCTTCTTCGGGATCGCCAACCACTCGCTCACCGTGGTCGAGGCAGACGCCAACTACGTCAAGCCCTTCACGGTGAAGACGGTCGTCATCTCGCCGGGACAGACCATGAACGTGCTCCTGACGACGTCCCCCAACCCCGTCTCCCCGGCGTACGCCATGGCCATCGCGCCCTACACCAACACGCAGGGCACGTTCGACAACACCACCGCGGCGGCCGTCCTCGAGTACGTCCCGTCGACGACGACCACCACCGCCCGGACCCTCCCGCTGCCGGCGCTGCCGCGGTACAACGACACGGGCGCGGTGGCCAACTTCTCGCGCACAGCATCCAGGGCGCCGAGAGCCACCCGCTGCACCTCCACGGATACAACTTCTTCGTCGTCGGGGAGGGGTTCGGCAACTTCGACCCCGTGAACGACCCGCCCAAGTACAACCTAGTGGACCCCGTCGAGCGGAACACCATCAGCGTGCCCACCGCCGGCTGGGTCGCGCTCCGGTTCTTCGCCGACAACCCCGGTATACTACTCTTCAGTTCTTCCTTCACCAACATGCATTGACTTGCCTTGACTCTCCTTGACCGCTCTGTGACTAACGTTGACTCCGGTCCATGCGCGCCGCAGGTGTGTGGCTCATGCATTGCCACTTCGACGTGCACTTGAGCTGGGGCCTGTCCATGGCGTGGCTCGTCAACGACGGGCCGCTGCCCAACCAGAAGATGCTACCCCCGCCGTCCGACCTCCCGAAATGCTGATCTCGCGATATGGTTTTTTGGCGCATGCCGCTGAATATTTTGTTGTCTTTTTTAAAACTATATATTTAATTGGTGTGCCGATTTTGTGGCAAGTGCTCCTGGGATTTCGCCCTCCGCTCAATCCCTCTTTTGAAACAGAATAAGATGTAACTGGTTGTGCGGTTAAATCCTTTTTATTTTATTTTTCCCCTTTCAATTGGTGTGTGTACACGGCCAAATTCAACGGTGTCAGTATGTAACAAGTAATGACTTATAATACATTCTGGTCATCTGCTGCCATTTCCCCCCAGCTCTCTCTGCTTAATTGGACAGTACTGAATCTCACTGCACATCATAGTTACATGCATCAGGTAGTTTGTGAGTATTAGATATCGGTTACCTACCACAATGGAACTAACTGAATCCTTGGAGCACTTGTACATCATATATGCGTCTCAAACAGCAAATTTGCCAACACTAGTCTGCCATAGTGTGATAGCACAACAGAACTGTACTACGGGACCAAAAACTAACACGCACTTCGTCTTGTTGCGAATAGTCTATTACTAAAAAGTAGTACTACTCCGTAGTGAATTGCATGCATATAGCTCCTATTAGTATATTGTCACTGTACTCTAGTCTCTAATGGTCTATTACCATTGTCGTTACTCCTGCACAAAATGGACTGTTTGCATAGTCATGTTTCGGCAAACTACTGACTGTGTTATGAATTTCGAACTGAATGAGCTCACCATCTACCGAACTTCTATTATACGAAGTTATACGACTACCGAACTTCTTCACCCAAAAAACCATAAAGAGAAGTTAAGCCTAGATTCGTAGGATACGTGTTGTCTATAGTTTGGAGGACAAAACTCAAAACCTAACACGCCTTGCTAGTGAAAGCCTACAACGTACTAGAACTAGCGAAAAACTATAGAGGAATCACGTGCTGTCGAACGAGCATCAGGAGCCGATTAGCAAGCGGCGGTAGGCCTAATAACAGAAGAAATAATCTAACTCATATCATTGTCGTCACTCCGATCCCTGATGTAGGGATGTGAAGGAACTTTTACACCAAACGTTTTGATTTTCTCTTGTGTATAAGGTTCGATAAAGATGGTGAATGAGATATATATGTTCTCCTTAGACATGATGATACGCACACTTGAGCGCCACGGTAACTAGACGTGCCTACTGCCTGCAAGCGTGATGGAATAAAGCTACATTCAATTGAACCATCTCACCTAAGCACCGCCACACAGGTCAAAGGAACATAATCTGATCGACCCAGCTAAATTTTACCGATCGAACTCTTGACTTGTATTCTACGGGTTCCTTGGCGCGTATGCGCGTTTCTAGTCAAGGATCCTCTTGACGCGTGGAAGCAACAATTGGCAGACAAAGATTTGTTGCCCGTCACTTTCCGATAAAACTCTAAGCCACCGTAACTTGGCCTGACCACGCACGTGTAACTGTTTGTTGCACGAACGACTTTTCTCATCAGAAGAGATAGAAAAAAAATGCGAAGTACTACCGGCGATAAACACTTGCGGATCAGACTTCTGTTGCTCATGTTGTTGCACAGTGGCATTGCAAACGGGTACGCCCACCACCCTTCACTTCTCGGCCTCTCACTGTTCTGATGACCCGGACATCGTGTAGACATGTTTACAGAAACGGATACCGTGCCATGCCCGGTCTTTTCGCGCGAACGTACCGTCGCGTAACTTCCTGGTATTTTTCCATATCAGAGGCCTGATCGCGCGATGCGTCGTCGATGCATGGTCCTGGCGATCGAAGGGATAGATACAGGTGTGATGCATCGCACAGCACAGTGCGTCCGTACGTGAGCAGTTGGTCAGACCGTCAGAGAGCCAACTCCGCAAATGCCGCTGCGCCTTGATCAGAGACAAACACGTCAGAGAGAGAGAGAGAGAGAGAGAGAGAGAGAGAGAGAGAGAGAGAGAGAGAGAGAGAGAGAGAGAGAGAGAGAGAGAGAGAGAGAGAGAGAGAGAGAGAGAGAGAGAGAGAGAGGACGCACACCGTCAAAGCATCTCAGTGCGTCGAAGGAAATAAAAGAAAAAAGAGAAAAGAAACGTGCACGATCTCGTTCTCCATGGCTACACCGGCCGGCACAGGAGGAGACCCAACCAGCTCGTACCCTCCAAATGAGTTGAGCCTGCTTCCCTCCTCCTTTGAAGAAGAAATGTCTCCACGGTCCTTCAGTTTCAATCTTTGACCGCGGCGGTAGTATAATTTACTCAGCAAATCGTCATGCCCGTTTGGCCCAATCTGGCTGCTTCTTTAATCATTCGAGAGATCATCGGCAAGCAAACCCTACACAAGTCTGGCTGAAACCTATACGGCCAGGGGTCACATGGCAGGCAGACAATGGCTGAACCCGATCTCTCTTCTTCCTCTTCGACCGGGGAAACAAACGGAGGCTGATGCGACTCGGCGCGTACCGCGTGCGTGGCGCTGCCGTTTCGGACAAAATGGAGCGCAGGACGAGCGAGCCCACGAGTTGGCTCTGCACCAGCCAGTGCGGCACGCTGTTGTTTTTGACCCCGGACGACGCCACCACCACGCCACGGAGCGGGGATTAGGGCCCGCCGCGCTGTGGCCAGGGTGGCTGACCGCCCGTCCATCGCCACCTTCCCGAGGAGGCGGAGGACGAGGAGGACTGCGCCTGCGCCCCCGCCTGTAGTGCCCTCGCCGCCGGTCCACCACACCACCGGCTGCCTCGCTGCCGTGCCAGCTCGGTTCGCGCGCTACAGTGTAAAGCTGGCGCTGTGCTGACCACGCCATGCATCACTCGCACAAGCACAGCACAGCGCAGCAGCCCACTCCGCGGCCTCCCTCTCTCTCTCGCCCCCACCCCACCTATCCTTCGCGCGCCCCACGCACGTACGTACGGCACGACGGTGATATGCGAGTTTCGCGCGTAACGGTGAAGGGAAGAGAACAGACGACGGCGTGCACGGGCGGCGGTGGGAACTGGTCGACGGTACATGGCTTTACCCATTTCGAGCTAAAGTTTTCGGGCTCCTCAAGCTTTTGACCTCACGCACGCACGCACGGCTAGGGGTGGATAACAGCTCGGCTTATTAAGGGTCAGCTCTTTAAAGCTCGTTCTGATAACGAGTTGGCTCGGCTCGGCTCATTAAGATAACGAGCTAAAATAAAAGCTCGGCTCGGTCCATTTAGAAAGATCGAGCCGGCTCGTTAAGCTCATGAGCCAAGTATGTTAAAACTTTTATGACAAAATATTAAGTTATTTTAAGCATTTTTTTAATATTAGCATGTGCCAACAACACAAAAATCGTAATATAACACAATATTGTAGAAAAAGATCCGTCTAAGTCAACAAAGATGAAAAATAAATAAAAATAAAAAGATGATTCAATATTGATCATGATTTTTATCTCTACTGAACTTGACTTATTTTTGAATGATAAATTGAGCTTCATCCAACATAAAAAATACCATCTTATTAAATGATATCTCTATAAAATCGAGCCTATCGAGCTAATCGAACTATTCGCGAGCGGCTCACGAACTGGCTCGTTAACAAACGAGCTATAATAGAGGCTCGGTTTAGTTCATTAAGAAGACCGAACCGAGCCGAGCCGAGTCAAAATTAAAATCGAGCTGAGCTGGCTCACGAGCTTGATCTTTTTTTCCAGCCCTACGCACGGCCCACGGGGGACGAGAGCACGCTCTGCAGTTCCCTGCACTGCCCGTGCGTCGCCGTGTGCATGTGCCTTGGAGACGGCTGCTACTCCTCCCTAATCTAAAATGTGTTCGTTCGCTTCGGTAGTCAAATTTTCTGTTCATCTTCCACTGCGATCACTGTTAATACACTGTAACTTGTTTGGATGCGTTTCGGTTAGAAAAATGGTGGGATTTTGAAGTGAGAGTAGCCAAAGTCTGCTGGCTGCATTGTCATTTCTCCAACAGCTTGCTGCCAAGTCCAAGTCCTCGGACGGAAAAAATAAAAGGCGGGCTTGAGAAAATTTGTCCCCACGGCTGACACGCTTTGATCTTGCACGGGCGAGAGAACAAAATATACTATAAGAAGTCAGTGAGTAGGGTTCATTTCAGTTCACCGCAGATAGAAAATTGCAAACCAGTGTGAGCTTCGAACAGCAAAAACCCTGCATACACTTTGAAATATACACAAGTGGGTCCTTTCTTCTGACGGTTTGGCCCTACACCCAGCACCACTATATAACACCAGCTATGCGCTTCTTCCCCGAGTGGAGCTTCCCAAATCTCAGCTCTGCTTAGCCACCTCACTCCGCCAGCCCATTATTTTCTTCCTCCCACCTCCTGGCGAGAGGAGAGCACGAGTTCATCCGGCTGGCCAGGGTCCATGGAGGTCTTAGCGGCTGAGGAGAAGTCGTGCCGGCTGTTCAGGAAGAGGAGCGGCGGCAAAGGGGCCATCGGCGAGCGCGCCGACGGCGGCAGCGGCAAGAGCAGTAGGTCCTTCTCCGGGAGGTGCGCGAGGCTCGTCAAAGAGCAGCGCGCGCGGTTCTACATCATGCGCCGCTGCGTCACGATGCTCGTCTGCTGGCGCGAGTACGCCTGACTTGTCGGGCCAGCGGCCGCAATCCCGCACGGTGCCGGAGAAGCAGAGCAAGAAGAAGCTGCCGGATCGCCTCCTCTAGGAACTAGGAACGGTGTACAAAGAAGTTTTTTTTTGTTTCCTTTCACTTCTTCTTTTGCTTCTTCAGAGCAGAGGGCAATGCATTGATGCAGGCTTCTTGACGATCGCGGCTCTCTGCATTTTGTTGCGTACTCAATGTATCGTGAGCGTCTCTCGTGGAGAGGAGCTCGATTGATCAAATGGCAAGGAGCTCCTTGCTTCCTGGTGGTGCTCAGTTGCTTCTCGATCCTTGTTTGGCTCCTGGATGCCTCATCGGAGTGCGAAGAGACTGTACTTTTGGACTGTTCTCTGCTTTTTCATTACTTTTTTGGGGTAAAAATCCATTGAAAGTGCCCGATCACCATTTCGCAGCTGAATCTCCGTATGCATGCACCCTTGATAGGGTGCCATCTGTCTGGTTTAGTGTTTTTACCAGTAACTTCGAGTTACCATCAGTAGTATAATTTGCAGCAGCGACTGAGCTGAACGACGTGTCTACGAGACCATTCTGGTTGCAGACTCCCGAGGCCGGAGTGTGCTGACGCATCGCATAATTTACTCCCTAAACGACGCCTCCGTATCTGAGCGCCCGCTGTTGATTGCACGCCATCACTAGTAAAAATCCCCTCCCGCGCTTGGACCAATTGGGAGCGCAGGGTACTTGCAAGTCAAGCCTCCATGACCAGAGTAGCCAGTTGCGTTCATGTACGAGCGGGCTACGACGACCTCTACAGTCCGCTGTTCATCCGGGCCACCAACATCAGCCTGCTTATACTGATGAGTTTCTTCACGAACTGTGTATTTCTGTCATATTCTCCTGCCTCTTACGAAGGAGCAGCTGCATTTCGCGCCCATCATCTATCCCCCGGGAAGATGCCAGGAAACCGTAACATGCTCGCCGCTGCCATGCCACGCTACGAACGCTTGCAGGATCAGAGCACCGGCGCGCGCGGTGGTCCTGCGATCCTATCGAGTCCTAGTCCTCGCAGGCAACCGGGTGTAAGCCAACAGAGGATGCACGACACAGGACCCCCACCTCGCGCACTGTCTCGATGCAAGCCCGCAGGGCACAGCGCGGCCGGCCTCTGTAGTCTGTCCCTCAAAGCCAGTCCTTTTGAGACAGTGCAATCCATATCCAAACTGTACTATTCGGGTGCAAGTGTTCCACTCAAAGGCTCTGGATAACATCACTTGCAGATCATCTTATATCTGAATATTTTTGGTTTAGACCATCCATACCATTTTGGTTTATGCTTTCCAGAAAAAAACGCAGCCCTGTTATGAGAAAACGAATGTAAAATAACATAATGAATCAGTCAGTGAGAACGTACAATTACATATCATGAACAACATATATATAGTCAGACCTTTCAGCGATGCTTGGTGGCGCAAATCACTACGGGGGCAGATGATAGTCGAATCCGAGAGCGTCAGAGAAGTATAACCCACGTCATGCTCCACAATACTGTTCGAGCTTTACACCTACCCATGCAGGTCATCAACCCAAATCGTCTGCCGTCGTGACACGAACTTTGCCCACAAATTTTGTACCTGAGCAAAAGAAGAGAAAGGAACTCGCCACTTCAGAAGGGCGGCCTACAGGTGTTGCTTAGCCTGTGCGCGTGGCTAGCAACGAAGGATATAACGACAGATGCTTGCCGCCCAGTCTCATTAACCTCTTCTCCGGCGCCGGCAAAGCAGCTGGCCGAGGAAGAAGAAGCAACAGGAGCAACATCACTTCAAAAGCACAGGTCAATCTGCTCTTCCACTGAAGAAAAATCAAGGTAATCGCGTCACCTGGGGCACGCTTCATGTTGCTCCTCCTGCACAGTGAATCCTGAACTGAGTTGTGTCTGATTTCTGTTTTTTTTTTCCAATGTTTTTCCTTTGGCTATACTAAAAAGAAAACAGAAGAAGTAAAACCGAATAAGCATTGGATATGAGGTCGATGAAAACGTTACTCTTCGCTTTTGTCGCCTGAACAGCATGCTTTTGTTTTATAAATGTATATATATAGTCACGGTAGGGTAAACTAATACCGCTCAGTTTACTCGTTTCAGGTGCAAAACTGAAAATGGTTGACACCACAGATTTAACTGGGGATGGAGGTCTTCTTAAGACAGTGATCACGAAAGCAAAGGCTGATGCTGCTTCACCTTCAGATAGCCTTCCCCTTGTTGATGGTATTGATTATATCTTGCCATCTTGCTCCAATCAAATATTACTATTTGCAATTACTCGTCTTCAGTAACAGTTATCTGTGCAGCCTGAGACAAGTGCTGATCAGTGATGCCAAACCCAAGCCTGAAACCATGATTAAGCACTATTGGATGTTGATAACACTGAATGCTACTGAAACAGCCTTGAATATGTCTTCCAAAGGCAGTGTTGCACTTGCTTGCTTGATAGAAAACTGAAATGCTAGTGCTACTAGATTGGGATTTCATGACAGTAATAGAAGTACTGCAGTTTTATGGTTAGTTGCACTACACAGGCTTAACAGTTTATACTTTATGCTCAGTACATTATGAAGGTACACTTGCTGAGAGTGGTGAGATTTTCGACACTACTCATGAAGACTACTCTGTTTTCTCATTTGAAATTGGAGAGGGGACAGTCATTAAAGCATGGGATATAGTTGTAAGAACTATGAAGGTGATTGCTGGTCAGTTATTTCTATTGAAGCATGATTAGTTCTTAATTATTCTTCTGATAATATTTTTGTTACATCGCACCGTGGAAGGTTGGGGAGGTTGCAAAAGTTACCTGTAAGCCAGAATATGCATACAGTGCTGCGGGTTCACCTCCAGAGATACCACCTGAGTATGCTTTTAGTTGAACTTGTTCTGAGATCCAAGTTTCTGAAATTTCTAATCCGAAGGTAACAGAAGCATATTGTTTCTTGCAGTGCAACTCTCATTTTTGAGGTGGAGTTAGTGGCATGCAGGCCTAGGAAAGGTTCGAGCCTTGAAAGCGTATCTGAAGAGAAAGCTAGGCTAGAGTAAGACCTCTGAATCAACTTTGTCATGCTCTCAGTCATTTTAGAAGTACATTTTGTTAAACTGCAGAACATATAAAAATCGTCCGTATATTCATGTTTGCAAGTGCTATTATTGTTGCGTACTACGAGTTTCTGATGACACTTACTATAGTGGAAAGATATTATTTACACTGAAGGCTTTCCCAAGCAGGGAGTTGAAGCAGCAGAGGGAGCTAGCTGCAGCAGCCAAAGAGGAAGGGAAGAGAAAACGAGAAGAGTCAAAAGCAGCGGCAGCCGCCCGTGTGCAAGCAAAATTAGAGGCGAAGAAAGGCAAGGGGAAGAAGGCTAAGTAGCATACTATTGTTTACTATACTGATGAGCTTTAGTCTAGAGAATAACGAGTATGGACTCTTGAAAGATAAGCAAAGAACTGAATAAAGAGATGCAGAGATACAATCATGAGTCAGACAAAATTTTAAAAACGCTGTAACTTTTCTGTAACTTTGCATCGTTTACAGACAAATTTTCCATAGTATTGTAACTGTTGAAATTACTGAACGGTCCATGTACAAATTTAAGAATCGCTCCACTCCCCCTACTGTAAAAGGCATGCACTGCAGGTCAACTGAAGAACTGCTTCACGGTCTGCGGCCGAGTACTACTACTACTTCGGCAGACTATTCTGGTTCTGCCGCAGCATTCAGTCAATGCAAGGAGGTGCAAACGCTGCAGGCTCCTTCCCAAAGTTTCTAGTGAGGAGTTATAGAACTGTGTAATCAAGAACATGCATTTATCCAGGCAAGGCCGCGTATTTTACAGATAGCACTGCATCAAGGCCGTTGTCACATAGAAACTCCAAATTCCATCACCACATCTACAGTACCCACAGCTGACTCTAAACAATCAGGCGGAGTGGTCCATACGCAATGTGCAACAGAACTATTGACATACAAACAATCTCAAATGATTGGTGACTTTGATCCGACATAATCCTAGCAATACATGAACCTGAAAAGAGTATGGGCATACACTTTACAACAGCTCACTCTAGATTTCTAAACTGGAAAAGGAAATGAAAACCTAAGTCAGAATTCCTTTTTTGGTAGTACAGCTCACTTTAGATTTCTAAACAGGAAAAGGAAATGAAAACCTAAGTAAGCATCCCTAAATAGGACCCCAGAAGGCACTGGGAAATAATCCTAAAGCTCTGTATCTTGCAGAATCCTGCCTGAACACATTGGACTCCATGTAGCACATTCAGTTCAGATCCCATGTTCAAGGATGAAAAAATGCACTTATTTAAAGTTAAAACCAAAATTGTGAAGAATAGCACATTAGCACTTCATGTGGGAGTGATTCGTTTGCAAATCAGCATGTATCTAACATATTACCACCGTCTGTTGTACATCACTTTGGTGGTGTTGATAGCGGAATGTCATATGATGTCCGGAAGCAAACACCATTTCCCATGTTCCTTGATGTTGGGCAGAGCCAGCAGAATATGTTAGAACCTAGCACCTGTTTAAGAACAAAAATGGAATGTTCGAAGGTGAGGATAATATGTTCATAAAATGATCTTTATATGGAAATCCAGATAACATGAAAATCGACATAAATCATGCCAAATAGAAGGCTACAATAGCTATTACGGTCTGGACATTTGACAGCCCTCTTTAATAGGCAAAATAGAAAATCCAGACTATGGGCACAGATGAATGTTATTTCTGTCAAGCGTGTCCCATTTTGAACTGCGAAAGCATATTTTATGCCATTAAAATTCTTAACGATTAAAGTAAAAGCAATGAAAAGAATTCTTACCGAAACAAGATTTTCATAGTATCCAAGGTCATAAGGATGATGGTAAAGATTTCCAGATTTTTCAGCCAACCACATGGCTCTAACTCCTTCATGGTACTGTAAACCACCAACAATAAGTACCATCATGTAAAATCTAAAAAGAAATATCCATAAAGATAGATTATCCAATTTTCCAAACCTCAATAGTAGTTTTATTATGTAAAATGAGGTAAACGTGCCAACCCAAGAGGACCATCAACGCCAAAGCTAATGGACACAGAAGAACACCACAAATAATCTGCACAGGTTAAACACTTGTGTTACTTATTTAATTAAAGCGGAACTTCAAGCAAAGAAATCTGAATTTGATAAGCTGGTAGCTGAACACGCAGGCACTTACAATAGAGCTTCTAGAAGAATCACTGCCTGTTTGTTCATCCTTAGGGAAACTATGCATGGCACCCCCTATAATCAGAACCTGACGTAAACATGAATAAGTTCATACTCAATCTTTGAGAAGATTCCATTCCTCAAGTAAATCAAGGAAAAGGAAGTACCATAGAATAGAGGCTTGCAATCACAGCATACAGAACGAAGACTAGGAAGATTTTGTAATTCTCATGCCCAACACAGTTATTAATCCATATACAGTGGTGGTCCTGCGAAGAAATAAAAGTTGACTGATGCAAATTGGAATCACCGATAGGAAAAACCTGGAGTTGCACCATTAGTATTAGTCAGTACCATTCTTAGAACACATCTTTTGCAGACACGGCAATGGTGCGCACGAGGAGGCTTGTAATGGGAGCACTTCTGGCAATACCTCAAATCACCACCCTGAAATGATAATAACATTAAAATTATAAAGGGATTCTGGCATAACCCTGCGCATGAGCATGTTGCAGTTTTTCCTGTATTACAATGATGATAATCCAGCTTTGCTACTAATTTATTGAAATATCAAAGATTCTTCCCATTTCTGACGTTCCTAACAAAGCTGTTGCACCAGAAAATGCATGTGAATGTAAAACAAATGCACTATTGGTTATCTTTTGTGCTCCGGATATATAACGGTGCCAAAAGAAAAAATGAAAGAGAGAAAGACAACAAGATATAGGGCCACAAATGGGCATTTAATTAAATTCAACGGCAATCTGTCCATATATCCCCCAGCAGACCTTTTCTGTTCATTAGTAACGAGTAGCACAATGTTTAAAGCCACAGAAACATCAAAGAAACCACAAGAAAACAACTGTTCACTATCTTCCCTTATGAATAGCACTTGTCCAAATATATACATGTACAGGTGTAGGCAAATATACACAAAACCCCTTGTACAACGGGGAAACTACAAGAATACATATACATCTAACACCCATGTCCCATACGGGCAAACAAATCAAACACACCATGATTACTCAACAGGATGAGCTCTGTGCCAGGCCTACTAGGCAGCAATTTATTCCTACGATCCACGAAAGAATTAGATTCCGGATTCCTAGCTTACCATTATTTTCAGCTTAGATGATCAGTATGACAAACTTTCCCAAACTAATTATGAAACCTTTTTCCTTGTGAAATACATACAATTGGAACATTGTGTCGGTTGCATTAATGTAAATGTTCTGATTCTTCATTGATGTATTCTGCCAACAGGATGGTACTACGAGTTGAAGCTTAGATCTAAACTTTATAATTCATAGAGCCAAGGATAAGCAGATGGTGAAGACAAGATCCACAACTTGACTGTTCTGCACACAATTTGCTTGAATAGAAAAAACAACTGATGAGTTATAACTGGAGAGAGCAAGGATCCATAGTAAAGACTCGAATGCTTCCTGGCTCACCCAAAGACGCTAGCAGTAACAGTCTCGGGTTCTGCTCCATGAATTCCAGTCCCACGCATGGAACCACCTACTGGCTAGATCTTGCTAGTAGGCAATGTTAGACACCTAAACTCAGGATCCATTTTGACAGTGAAGTCACTAGTTGTGCAGCATTAACTACCACTCTACCCAGAGATCTAAACTTCACAGCCACACACGGCGGCGGCTGCGAGATCTGGTGTGGTCCAGGTCCATGGTTCAGACGAAGGAGCGAGGCAGGGGCCATTAGTACCTTGCGCTTGATCTCGTGGATGGGGCTCTCGGCGTCCTCGACGTCAGGCACGAAGGATGCCGGCACGCGGCCCGGGTCGCGCGACACGGCGACGGCGTAGGTGGCGACGCAGGCGGCAGCCAGCGCGGTGAAGGCCGCGGCGTTGGCGACCCCGGCGGCCGTGTTGAGCCCCAGCCACGCGGGGATCGCC
>LAPY01001931.1:72163-83978 GCA_000970635.1 Eragrostis tef | reverse complement strand
GCTCCGCCGATGCCATCGCCATCTCCGTCCGTCCGAAAGCAGAAGCAGATGGGATTGGAAACTGCCGCAACTGGAATCGAATCGACGGAGAAGAAGGGGTAGGTGAACAATCTCAAGAGCACGCTCTTCCCGTGCGTCTCCAACAAACTCACAATTGGAGCGAAGCAATTGAAAACTCAAGAAGCAGTGCCTCTTGTCAATTGGTACATGAAAAATGCAAGAAAGGGATGGGGAAAATGCTCATCTTCTGAAGCAGCGGCATCCGTGTGGTGCGGGCGGATGAAGATGGATCGATTGCCCTTCTGGGGGCTTGTTTACTTTGTTTGACGGGCCTCCAACTTATCGGCCCTGCTACCTACTGCTTTGGGCTACATTTTTGGGAAGGCCAATCGAAAAGTCCCTATTATTGCATACGGAAGGTAATCGAACTGTCTACGTGTCACAGTGAATTCAACATGAGATGGTAAATGGAAAACATTGATCTGCATACTGGTCGGCTGTCACCAGCAACTGAGGAGCAAAATTGCAGACAATTGTTGGAAAGCAACACACCAGCAAGGTGCAACGAAAGACCAGCAAGTAGGAAGCAATCTCGGTGGGCGGGGCATCCTCCCGTGCTATGCTTGGTGTAGGCAGCACAGCAGCAACCACATCTCGATCGCGCACTGTCGCCGTGGCCGGAACGGCGACGCCAATGCGCGACCAGAAACTCAGGGCGAATGGGCGGGCACTCCAGCAGTATGTGATTGGTGGATTCACTCAAGTAATGAAGGAAAATATCGGGCATATCTGCCAATGCCATACTATTCATCTTCTCCAATGAGCACTGCCGCCGGAGACAAGCTCGTCTCAAGCAACAGCAAGTTCGCGCTCGGCTTCTTCCAGCCAAGCGCCAGTAAGCCTGACAACACCACCACCTTCTCCTCCGGCTGGTGCCTTGGCATATGGTTCAACAAGATCCCAGTTTTCACTACAGTCTGGGTTGCTAACAGGGACAACCCAGCTCAAAATCTCAAACAATGGCCATCTTGCCATCGTCGTCCTAAACAATGCCGGTGGCACCGAGTCCATAATGTGGTCAACCACTCACATTGCCAACAGCACACACAACACTAGTGCCCTTCTCATGAACAGTGGGAATCTTGTCCTTGTAGCAGGAAGAACAACCCCATTTTTCAACACTACAACTACTGATAGTGATGTTGTGTTGTGGCAGAGCTTTGATTACCCAACAGATGTTGGGCTTCCTGGGGCCAAGTTAGGCTGGAACAAGGTCACCGGCCTGAAGCATCTCTTCATCTCCAAGAAGAGCTTGATCGATCCAGGTCTCGGCTCATACAGTGTCGAACTAGACACCAACGGGGCGCCGCAGCCACCCCTCTCTGGTGTACTGGTCTTGATCATCCGAGAACATGTCATACAAGCTCTTAGCACTGATCATGGATTCACGGACCAAAGGTTTGTTTGAGCCGTTCTACGTCAACAACAATGAAGAGCAGTACTTCACCTACACCTCATTGGATGAACCATCCTCGGTGATCGTCTTGATACATGTCACTGGCCAGATCAGGCTGAATGTTTGGTCGCAGGCCAGACAGTCCTGGGAGACCATATATGCCAATCCTTACGACCCATGCGGCGCGTATGCTACCTGTGGACCTTTCACAGTATGCGACGACAAGTCGCCGGTGTCCAGCTGCACGTGTATGGAGAGCTTCTCTCTGAAGTCGCCTCAGGACTGGGAGCTGGGCGACCGAACAGGAGGGTGCATCAGAAATACTGCCTTGGATTGCACCGGTAAGGGTAACATGCCAAGTTCAACAGATGTGTTCCAACCCATTGCTCGAGTTACATTGCCCTATCAACCCCAAAACATACAAGGTGCTACCACTCAGAGCCAATGCGCACAAGCTTGTCTCACTGACTGCTCCTGCACTGCTTATTCCTATAACAGTAGCATATGCTCCGTCTGGCATGGGGAACTGCTTGAGGTGAAGCTGAATGACGGCAGCGATAATACTTCTGAAGATGTTCTTTACCTTCGCCTTGCCGCCAAAGACTCACAAAGTTTGGGAAAGCCCAACGAAAACCAACTGTTGGAGTTATTGTTGCTGCTGCAAGCATTGCCACTTTTGAGTTACTAATTCTTGCGATGTTGGTAATGGTTTGGAGGAACAAATTTAAATGGTGTGGTCTGCCGTTATTCGGCAGTCAAGGTATTGGTGGAGTTAGAGCCTTCAGATACACTGATTTGGATCGTGCTACTAAAAGTTTCTCAGAAAGGCTGGGAGGAGGTGGTTTTGGTTCTGTATTCAAGGGACTGTTAAGTGACTCGACTAACATAGCAGCGAAAAGGCTTGATGGTGCTCGTCAAGGAGAGAAACAATTCAGGGCTGAGGTGAGCTCAACTGGATTGATCGATCCATCATATAAACCTGGTCAAACTGATTGGTTTCTGCTGCGAAGGTGATAATAGGATACTTGTGTATGAACACATGTTAAATGGGTCTCTTGATGCCCGTCTATTTCAGAGCAATGCTACTGTCCTAGACTGGAGCACCAGGTACCAAATGATGCATCAGAGTTGCAGGGAATGCATCATACATTGTGATATCAAGCCAGAAAACATACTTCTTGATGCATCATTTTCCCCAAAAATTACAGACTTTGGGATGGCAGCGTTTGTGGGAAGGGATTTTAGCCGAGTTCTGACCACAATCAGAGGAACTATAGGGTATCTTGCCCCAGAGTGGCTTAGCGGAGTTGCTATTACACCAAAAGTTGATGTTTTCAGCTTCGGCATGGTATTGTTGGAAATCATTTCAGGAAGGAGAAATTCACCTGACGTATACACTAGCAGTGGTTATAATGTTGATGTAAAAAGTTAGTAGAACAAGATGCCAGAAGCACCAAACGGCACCTCAAATAGATGAGTTGATGTAATGCTGCCTGGCACATAAGGGTTTAGGACAAGACAGTGAGGTGATGGAAGAGTAAATTACCTTGCCGCNAATATTTTGAAAAGTACTGCAAAATAATCTTCAATTTCCACTTCCAGTAAACAAAGGCCTGTTACAATTAATCAATAAATCTTTCATTTACTACTGAATATGCAACCACAAGCAACTAAAGAATTATAGTCAGAAAATCTGCAGTGCAAACAGGAGCTAAGTTAACAGCATTGTTCTCTCTTTACTTTTCCAGAAAAAAACTTCTTCTATGTATAGAGCTGTTGAACACTCAGGTTAAAAATTGCCGCATGGGGTTGTGATCAAATGTGCCATGCATCAGATATAGAAGACCCTCAATGCGCTTTCGTCCGCCTTTCATCAACTAGAAAACGGTGCCCTCAGCCTTTCACTGGGATGAAAGGCATATGCTCTCCCTCATCTTAAATTTATTTCCATGTCATCTTCTTTGTGATGTGACAGTTGATTAATTACCAATGAAAGACCCATTGAGACTGGCCTAAGTGCATTTGTTGGTAACACGGAAATTACAACACAAACCATCCAACTAATACGTGCCTTAGCTGCTTGCTCAACCATGCTTAAGTCTTCCACCTTTACATTGCCTATGATTCAGGACAAGCACATTCCTACAACAGACAATGATAGCACTGCTTCTTCTTGGACTTGTGCAGGAAGCAAGTCTGATCCAGAAGGGAATCATGTGGACAAGGATTAGGTAGCCAACTACTAGCATATCTTACTGGCCTTCTAAGGCTCAATCAGCTAAGAGAAAAAACATATGCTGAATGCTGCTGATCATTATTCATGCTTTTCAGTGTTCACACACCTATACCTGGCAGAATGAATATTCAGGGAAAACAGAAAAAGAAAATCAATATATGCTACTCAATAGACAGGCTTTCTCAATCGATCCCACCAGGTTTGGACATGACCCCAGTAAAGAAAATGTCACTTCAGGGTCTCACCTACCCTCCATTTGGTCTTTGGATACGCTCATGTTATTCTGAGCTGAAAGGAGTAACGCAAACGAGGCTATTATTATTTGGCACCCAGTAGGCTCATTTGAAGATTCAGCATCAAACCATTTTAATGACTGAATTTTTATATTTCTGATGTGTCCTTTACTTTTTATTCTTTAGGCACCTGCATGAGATGAAATAATCACAGTGTCACAACTATGGCAATAATGATCTCACTATATTTTTTTCAATAAAAGAACCACAAAGAAAACTGATTTCCGGTATTTGGCAATTAGATTCACAACGTCATGAGTCAAACACCGTGCACTACCATGTTGAAAAGACATGGACTTTGGCATCAGTTATTCCAAAAGGTAGTGCTATGCTCGTCCACACATTTATCTTGAACACGCACGAGAGCTGCACGCCCACACATTTGGCCAAATATATATATACGACGATTCTTTTCTTAAGACTAAAGCGTATTGATTGACTGCAAATAAGTAGATTGTATAACTAAATTAAATCTGATTGATGCATCAATAGTTTACAAGGGCTAGCTTGTGTAGATTGAAATGCTAAAATCCTTTTGAATTTTCAGACAAAAAAAGCACATATGTGTATATACTGAATAACCAGTGTATAGGGTCACCGTTTATATTTTACATGGAACATTAGTGGATTTTGCATTCAGAAGCTGCTTAATGGCTTTAGATTAGATTCTTGTTAATGCTAGGTAAGTGTTGCAAAAGTTTTCTTTGCTGATCATCACCCTTTTTTTCTCTCAAATACGTAGGAGAGTTGTGCATCTTTGTATTAAAGAGGAGAGAAATTCTTTTGTTCTTTGAAATGCAAATATTATATTTCGAAATTGATATACTCCATGTTTCGTTTGTTTACTTCGGCCTCCTCTCTATAAATGTATGGTGTAGGTAGTGTGGTGACAGGCAGGGCTGTTGGTACCAGAATCAGCACTTCCACATTCTCCCATATTTTATCCTTTACTCGCTTTTGTTAAATGAGTTAATGAAAACTAGATGACATATGGAACGAGGATGATACTCATTTGTTTATGATTTCCGTACTAGAAAGGGCAAGCCTAACAATTCTGGGTTACAGAACTTTGTAAGTTTCACAACCATATTCCCAACAGTCAGGCACTGCCTTCCTTTTTGTGGTTCGGCTGAGGGTCAGTGTTCAGGTTGTTCTCCCATCGTCAGAGCAGCAAGGTGCACCCTAAAAGAGGAGAGCCAAGCACCACAGTTTTGTGAAGGAAAAATGAAGCCAGAGGCCACTCCCAAGGTGCCAGCGGGTGCCAATATGATGGTGCTCCAGTCCCTGATTGGACTGAGGAGCGTTGTGAGCTACCTGGTAGTCTTCTTCATCGTCGCCAGCTCCATCACCTTCTTGTTCAACAGGGGCCAGGAAGCACAGGTGCGAATGGTGGTAGAGCATGGGCACCAGGAAACTCAGGTGAAAGTGGGGGAGGACGAGCACCATGATCAACAACTGAGAGGGAAGGAAGCAGAGGTGCAGTGGAGAGCTGACCTTCAAGACTCCAGCGAGGAGTGCAACTGGTCGACAGGAAGGTGGGTCTACGACAATGTGTCCCGGCCATTGTATTCCGGGCTCAAGTGTTCCTTCATCTTCCCAGAAGTGGCTTGCGACAAATTTGGCAGGAAGGATGTCATGTATCAGCACTGGAGGTGGCAGCCTAATGGATGCGACCTTCCAAGGTATTCTTTACAGATTCCCTTGGTACAGTTACAGCGCTTTGTAGCTCAACTTCATTCTTGCCAACCCCAAAATAGAGAGTGCAGTAAAAGAACAACAATTTCTGCGTTGTATAAAAAATAAGGTTCCTTTCAAGGGTAGTATTTTTTCCTTTTTTTTTGTCTAATGAAAGTGGGAAACATTCACTTAATAGGCAACAGAAAAACAAGGATAAGCACAGGTTAGTAGTAATGCAGAAATGCATTCGTTGCTTGTTAAATTGATCCGACTGCAGTGGTTAACCCAGCCAACAAGACACGAAACATGCAAGAGAATAAACTGACATTGACAGACTGGAAGCAAGGGAAACTTCCCATATACTTCTTAATTCAATATCCATGCCATTTCTTTTTTTTTTTGAAAGATTTTTTTTCGAAAGACCATTATCTCTGCCATTTCATAAGCATGGAAGGCTAGAAAGGAGATCAATCTGGTGTAACATTCGGTCATTCACCAAAACTTAGTGTAGCATGGTATTGATTTCATGATGTCTGGATTTTGCCATGTCGGCAGATTTAACGCTACGAAACTGCTTGAAAAGCTGAGGGACAAGAGATTGGTGTTTGTGGGGGATTCAGTAAACAGGAACCAATGGGTTTCCTTAGTGTGTATGCTGGAGGCCTCTATACCTGATAACAGGCTCAAGGCGCGCATTTTCAACGACTCTCTCATTTCCTTCAAGGCATTCGTACGTTTCTATCACACACCTACAGCTGCAAAAACCAACAAATTACGTTAGCTCATTTCAAATTGTTATTATTTTAGGAATACAATGCGACGATAGACTTCTACTGGTCACCACTGCTGGTGGAATCCAACAGTGACAATCCTATTATCCACCGGGTGGCTTACCGGATCATAAGGGCAGACAGAATTGAGAAGCATGCTAGTGTCTGGAGGGATGCTGAAAAAATAAGGTTCCTTTCAAGGGTAGTATTTTTTCCTTTTTTTTTGTCTAATGAAAGTGGGAAACATTCACTTAATAGGCAACAGAAAAACAAGGATAAGCACAGGTTAGTAGTAATGCAGAAATGCATTCGTTGCTTGTTAAATTGATCCGACTGCAGTGGTTAACCCAGCCAACAAGACACGAAACATGCAAGAGAATAAACTGACATTGACAGACTGGAAGCAAGGGAAACTTCCCATATACTTCTTAATTCAATATCCATGCCATTTCTTTTTTTTTTTGAAAGATTTTTTTTCGAAAGACCATTATCTCTGCCATTTCATAAGCATGGAAGGCTAGAAAGGAGATCAATCTGGTGTAACATTCGGTCATTCACCAAAACTTAGTGTAGCATGGTATTGATGTCATGATGTCTTGATTTTGCCATGTCGGCAGATTTAACGCTACCAAACTGCTTGAAAAGCTGAGGGACAAGAGATTGGTGTTTGTGGGGGATTCAGTAAACAGGAACCAATGGGTTTCCTTAGTGTGTATGCTGGAGGCCTCTATACCTGATAACAGGCTCAAGGCGCGCATTTTCAACGACTCTCTCATTTCCTTCAAGGCATTCGTACGTTTCTATCACACACCTACAGCTGCAAAAACCAACAAATTACGTTAGCTCATTTCAAATTGTTATTATTTTAGGAATACAATGCGACGATAGACTTCTACTGGTCACCACTGCTGGTGGAATCCAACAGTGACAATCCTATTATCCACCGGGTGGCTTACCGGATCATAAGGGCAGACAGAATTGAGAAGCATACTAGTGTCTGGAGGGATGCTGACATCATTGTCTTCAATTCTTACGTGTGGTGGCGGAAGCAGAAGAATGAGACAATGAAAGTCAAGTAAGCACAATTCTTCTCTTCATATGCAATAGGTTCCACAGTTTTCATATATGAAAACAAAAGCTATCTGAATCTGAATAGATAATAATACAAGAAAAACAACGTTTTGAAATGCAGTGAATCGAGTAACATCTTTTATATATGCAGGTATGGTTCATTTGAAGATGGTGACGAAAGGTTAGATGAAGTGGAAATGATGGATGGTTTCGAGATAGCTCTCAAGAAAATGACTGAATGGCTCGGAGAGAATATTGACAAGAACAAGACTAGAATTTTCTTCGCAGGATCATCACCTACACGTCTGGTAAGTGGGGTACTAGTGCATCATTTATCGACGAAAATAGAATAAGACCTTCAATATGTCCATGCCTTCAAGTGCTAATAGATATGAAAGTGATACAAGATATATAATTTTCAGGGCTAGCAACTGGGGTGGAGAGGACAGAAACAAATGTCTAAATGAAACGGAACCAATCTACAAGGTTGGATACAAAGCCCCAACTACAGATTACAGTATGATGGCCAAGGCAAAGTCGCATTTTGTGACACTAGAGAAGAAGGGTATACATGTTCAGATACTGAACATAACGGAGCTGTCCGACTACCGCAAGGATGGTCATCCTACGGTTTACAGAAGACAGTTTGTTCCTCTGACGAAAGAGCAGATTGCAAACCCGGCCAGCTATGCAGATTGCACACACTGGTGCCTCCCCGGCGTTCCTGATGTCTGGAATGAATTTTTGTATGGCTACCTCATGTATAGATGATAGATCATGTCCTATACTGCGTAAAAATTACATGTTTTGTTTAGATTAGGGTGGTTTTGTGCAAAGAATGGCTGACCTGTTATATTTGCATGTAGAGAGAAGGGAGAATAGCAATAGTCTGTGGATCACCTAATGGAATCACTAATGAAGGCAGGCTATATTAGCTGCTGAAAAAATCGCTTTCCTTAGGATTTAATCACTGTAGCAGTTCTTTGCATAATACAGAGCTGCAAAATCCTAAAGAAGTTCATAGAAAAATGCCATTACTATGTAGAGCCTAAAGAAGTAATAATGGATATCCCGGGTTCCCTGAAATTCAATTCACTCGAGGAGGCAAGCAAGCAAGAAAGAAAAAAACACCAGATTTCAGCATGAAAAGAACAACCTGAGCAACATAGTCTGGGATCAGAGAGCCACCACAGGTTCAACATCGCCGCGAGCCGCGCATAGGGCACCGCAGGGGGAGCTCGACGCCACCGCCGCGCGTATCAACAGGCGTCGTCATGCGTGACTGCGCCAAAATCTGCATCCGCCCCGCAACTCTGGAAGCAACCGGTCTCCGGCACCGCTTCCGCAACCGCGGTTGCCGCCGCCGTTGAGAGAAGCAGAGCAAAGAAGAGAAGATGAGGAGGCAGGCCGTGGCCCATTTCATCAGACCAGGCCCAACTTTCAGAACGAACAGGTGCTAATATTGCGTCTGTCAGAGTTTGTGTGTGTTTCATTCTGTCCCAAAGTGTGTTCGGACTCGAGTCCATGTTACTCGTGTGTGGAGTTTCTTGGCGTAGCTGTCCAAGTTTGTAATAACATTACTTAAGTTTCAACAAAGCTATCTGCTTCGGTACCAAAAAATTCTCGTGATACATACATGCTATCTAACACAGTGATAGCTAGTACCTGATAAAATTTTAAATCCAAGGGTTTGAAAACACGCATGAACCTAGAGGCAGAGCATGAAACTAGCGGCAAGAATCAATCGATCGACGGAAGCAGCAGTTGTTTCCAAATATCTAATTAGTAGTACTAGTAGAGATTTAGCTTGAACTATCAAAATTAAACTGTATGTATAATCATTGTTACACCATCTTATATGATGGTTTGCGACATGTGGGCACTCTGGTTTGTGCTAGTTTTTTTCTGATCGATCGGCGGCGCCGATGGTTCGCTCCAGTAGTACCATATATATATATGAGATTGAGACCTGGGAATACTGGACAAACCGCCCCTAGATCGACCCATCGATGCATGCATGATACATAGCGTCATCTGCTTAATCATATGCATTTATTTTTATTGCCGAGAATCCCAAAACCATGCATGTTGTCATTTATTTTGCATGCATGTGATTGGATTCGCACGATTGACAAGCTGTTTGTGTTCACGGTGTACAAAAATAGGAGTTTGGTATGTTGACTGATTTGGTCGCATGACGTTCGCACGAACCAATTCATGCATGTAGCCTTGTTCAGAATTATTCCCTGTCCGCCGACGCCTAATAGAAGTAATTCCGGTACCACCAGTGCTCTAGAGTAGAGGAACAGAAACGATACCTTGAGTCTTCACCTATCAATATCCGGGTCCCGTCGGCGGTTCATGGACCATTGGCGGCATGCAGAGCCTGACGACGACGAATCATGCATGGCCGATGGTCAGCGACATCGTCTAAAGAAGGGGCTGCTAGCAACGGACGCAATAGCTCTGTTTTGAATCCCATTCAGACAACATTTTAGTTTGAAAGCCGAAAATTATTGTCGTTCCATCATCAATTAATTATGCTGGTTCAAAGCGGCAGGAATGTTGTAATAATGGAGAGAATTCCTCTTTTTTGTAAAAGAGGAGAATATCATAATGGAGATCGTGGAGATGGCCGGTGGCAGCCGGGGCTGCGGTGGGCGCCAGTTCCTCGCGCATGCACGGTCGTGTGTGTGTTTGTTTGTTGATTGGTTTAGTGTTTGTGGCGGCTTCATTTGGCAAGGTTTGTCGTGTCCCATGTCTGGCTATACAGCGAGCAATTCATACACCCACTGAATTTTACAAGAAGCGCTGTCTCTGTTTTTCGATGAAACGCCCACTGGTTTTATTGATGATGACTTGGCTGATAAATACAACTATGACAATATGGCACACAACTTTTACACCTATACCGAATATAAATACAACTTTTAGACTTCATAATTAATACATGCATTTTTAATTAGAAGTAGAGTGTACATGTGCAATGCAGTAATCCGGAGAAAAGATGCACTTAATTTGCATGTGGTGCATGTTGCGTCCATGTTGACGAGCAGCAAAAAAAGGACCTGAGTACACACACATGCTATGCATACAGAGGCAGCAAGCACAGTAGATGTACGTGGACTCACTTGTGTTTTAATTTGCATCAATCATCGATGGAACCGATCATATTATTTTTCCGAAATGAATTATGTTTAATAATATTAGACATAAATTGGTGGACGGCGGCAGAGGTGTTGTGAGCTGTGAGTATGTGTATATATAGGACGAGGCGGGTGTCCTCCTCGATTAACTCGTGGCTCGAAGGCAGGGAGCCGAGAATTTATAGCCCAACGCCTCCCTCCCGCCTTTAGTCATTTCATTGACAGAGGAGGAAGGGGAACGACGACGATGGAGGGACAGCAGCGGCGGAGGCCAAGAGGAGACTTTGACGGGCGTTGGGCGGTGCTGGTGGCGACGGTGTGGATCCAGGCGCTGACGGGCACAAACTTCGACTTCTCGGCGTATTCGTCGGCGTTGAAGTCGTCCCTGGGCGTGTCGCAGGAGGCGCTCAACTACCTGGCCACCGCCTCCGACCTCGGCAAGGCCTTCGGCTGGTCCTCCGGCCTGGCGCTGCTGCACATGCCGCTGCACGCCGTGCTGCTGGTGTCGGCGTCCATGGGCGCCGCCGCCTACGCCGCGCAGTACTACTGCCTCCTCAACGGCGCCCTCGCCGTCCCATACCCTCTGGTACCTAGCTACTTTCTCTTCTTCTTCTTCTTCGCCTGCTTAGCTTAATTAGAGTAGAGTATTTCTGTAGTGATGATCCATCCGGTGGTGGAGAATTTCTCCTAGTAGTTGACTGCGACTGATGATAAACAAGGAACAGGACAAGGAATGCCACACACTCTAGTTAAATTCTCTAGAACAAGGGAAGATCTTCTCCATGGAGAGGGCTACCTGTCGCTGCCATCCGCCGGCCGTTCCTGTTCGTTCGTGCTTCCGTTCCTTTTTTTTTTTTGGCAGCTCCAGCTCGGTTCCATTCCATTCCATTGCTCGTTGTGAGTGAAAACTGCTGCTTCTTGGCGTGGCTACCAGCAGCACACGGTATTAACGAGAGCTACTGTCACGTTACTTTCGCTGGACTTACTGGGTTAATGAAAGGTCCTCTTCTTTTCGTTTTCTGGCACCCAAACCACTCGAATCCATGGCTCACATCCAAACCTCACCCACTAACAACCTGCTCTGCTCTGCATCTCTGCAAAATACTAGGTTATGCTGCTTTCACTTATAGAATAGGCTTGTCGATCGGTCAACTGCCGGCAGGTAA
>LAPY01001930.1:45895-60984 GCA_000970635.1 Eragrostis tef | reverse complement strand
CAGAGCAATGGCCAGCCAATAGCAGCTAGCGCTGCGCGTCTACGCCGGCTCGAGCGAACGTTTCGCCAGCCGCCCGCTCCACTCTCTCTTCTATTCTCTCTCTTCCATGTAGGACGTTGCTCGCCTCTACGCCGGTCATAATACCTGCTCTAAGTCTGAAGAAAGATTCCTGTGGACGTTGAGGGTAGGTGACAAACTGACCATGTGTCCATTGTTTTCGCCATGTACGATGCATGATGATCTGCATCAAGTGTTGTTTTTCAAAATGAAAGTTTTTCCAACACTTATTCTGAAAAGTCTCATTAAAAAGGCATCTGAATCGAATGGATGGAGAAATGGATCGTGGAATATTGTCGTTCCTTCCGTTTTCTTCCAGATAATGTCGTCATTTCATTGTCACTTGGTTGCGTGTCTTTTTGAATGTTGATACCTGGCTTGCTCTGTCTATCGGCCATAATTTTTTTTTTGTAAAATAAATTGTTGGAGCTTTGAAGTTTGAACCAGAAGACACATTCTTGTGGGCATTGAGGTTATTGACATTCTAACCATGTTTCAATTGTCTGCATCTTGTCAATGCAAGATCATATCTCCATCATTTTTTTTTCTTTTAAGATCATCTGCTGTACGTTTCTTATTAATTAACAAGGGATCTGCGTCAGTTGGCGGGTACATGAATCATGGAGTGTTGTCGTTTCTTTCACTCTTCTTCCAGACAATGTTGTCGTTTCATTATCATTGGCTTGGTAACCTGTCTTTTCCAATACTGACCACTGCCATACTCTGTCTACTATCAAGCGCCGTAGCACTTGGCCATCTCGCCGCGGATGGTGTCGACGGTGGGATTTTCTTGGACACCATTGCTGTCTGCTCGTCGTCGCACTCTTCTTTAGATTAGTGTGTGCTATTGGCGCTAATGATTTATCCTCTGCTCGATATCCCGAAGAATAGAGAACAACAACCCAGATTAGATATGCCGAGTAATTAATAGAGAACAACTATCCAGAGTGGCAACGACGCGATATCACTATTTTTTTTAAGAGAAGAGAAGTGCTTCCATGCTTTCCGGACTGAAAAATCACGCATCTCAAAGCATCTCCGTTAACTCTCTGTTTAGCATGCAATTAGTCTGTTAATCGTTGGGCCCGCGAAGCCCAAATCGGCTATCCCATCCATCGTCACCTCGCTCCGTTGTCCCTCGCCGGTTGCCTGCGCTCCCCACTTTCCTGCCGCCGTCATCGGCCGGACCCGATCATCACGATCCCGCTCCTTGTCTTGCTAGCGTTCCCTTCTCCGGCAAACAGGCAGGCGCTTCGCTGCTTCTGTCAAATTCCTGCACTTCGCCGCCTCCGTAATCTGCAACTTCAGTTCGTGAATGGTTCTGCAGCCATTTCGATTCATTTGCGCTCCAAATCTGCACTCAAACATTCAGTTTAGCAATGCATTTCTAATCACGGCTAGCACGGACGTTGTCGCCGACTCGCCGGCAAACTCCAGCGCACCGGTGGTTACCACACCGAAAGGGTATCGATCCGTCATTGATGGTTCAGAACCGTAGTGGGCTTTTTCATCAGGGCTCCCTGGCCCAAGTTTAACAAAAGTAAGAACATGTTTAACAGAGGACTTAACGGAATTACTTGGAGATCCGTGCTTTTTTTTTTCTTTTCAGAAAGCATAGAAGCACTTCTCTGTCTGTAGATAACTCCACGTCCAATGTGTGAGGCGTTGCTGCAGCATTTCACATCACTGGTTACTACTTTATATTTGTAGTACAAAAAAGGGAAAATCTTTGTTAAAAATGTGTAGAATATCCAACGTGATGAGGTCTGTGGTGAGACTGAGTGGCTACAAGATGTTCGACAACATGCATATGTGCCAACACTAGCCACTTGTATGGCAGCGCATAAGATTGTCAAAAGACTTAAAATCTGCAACGAGTGGGAAGCTTGACAGTTCAACAGGGGAATGCATATGACACTTCTTTTGTCATATACTTGGGCTAACATTACAACTTTAATAATTCAGTTACACAAAGTATGCCTCAAAATATCCGGTAAGATAACGTTCACAAAGATTGTATATATTGCACCAACTTGTCAATGGCAACATGAGAAGACCCGCCAGTTTTTAAACAATCTGCCACTTTTTCCTTTAGCCCTTTTGCCCTTTCCCTCATCTCATATCCATCCCTCTCTTTGATTAGCTTTCGAATCGCCATCGCAATTTTGCCTCTTTCTAGCTCGCCTTCCAACTCAAATCCTATACCCCATCTCTTCTCCACGTATCTCGTGTTCATCATTTGATCTGCAACCTGGGGGCTGCATATCATTGGAATTCCCTCACTAATACTCTCCAATGTCGAGTTCCATCCATTGTGGGTCCAAAAGCCACCCACTGCACGATGCGCCAGCACAACCTGTTGTGGTGCCCATTGAATCACCTTGCCTCGGCCCTCAACTGCATCTTCAAAGCCATCTGGGAGAGCTAGACCATTCGAACCCTGTACCAAGCCTGGTCGAAGCACCCATAGAAAAGGATGGCCACTGTTTGCCAAACCCCAAGCAACCTCAAAGAAATCATTGGAGTCCATGGAAGCCAAGCTGCCAAAGCTCACATACAAAACAGACTTCGAAGGTTGTGTGTCCAACCACTCGATGCAACTGTAATCTTGGTCTAGTAAGCTACTTCCTGTTGCTTTAGAGGAAATCTTGTGGAGAGGACCGACTGCAAGTACCATAGGGATGTCGAGTTGTTGGCGGATCCTCTCAAGCTCAGCTGTCTCTAGAGCTTCAAATGTGTTGATCACTAGAGCAGTGGAATTCTTTGTTGCTTCACCCGCTCGGGCGAGTAATTTCTGCATTTTTTCATGGTTGCTTCTGCTAGAGTAGAAGAGGTCTCTTACCCGAAGTGGAGGCAGCTCTTTCACCGGTAAATTGAGGTTCGACTCTGAAACAGACCATGAGTATACTATTAGGACATGCACCACAATACACATCATTCATGTTTCTTTTCACTGAAATACACATCATTACTGTTATCTAGCAGAAACTGGAAAAGGAACTCCCAAATTTCATATATTATACAGCCATTCATTCGTCGATTTGGAATATTTATTGTTAGGAATGGACTGTATAGTTTACTTTGGAATCATGACCTGTGTAGTATCATGGCTTTTAGTTCAGTTACATATTTGCAGATGCTTGATTGACTGCAAATTTATTTTACCCCACCCGAATATTGAAAAATATTCTAAAGTTTATCATAGGTTGAAAAAAATGACTGACAATACAATCCATTAGTAAGAAGAAATTTTGACTAAAGGCTGACAGAAGCTCAAAAGAATAAAATGTCCTGTTGGGTCAAAATCCAAAATAAAATCCCATACTCCCAAAGTCATCCCTAACTTGAACTCGGGTCATTTTATTCGAAAGCATGCTTTCAAGCTATGGGGCAACAGGTAACATAAAAATGCACTTTCCAATGGAAAACTAGATATACTTTTGGGTACCCAATTAAATGAACTGACCTTGGGGCGGCAGATAGCCCTTCTCGTGAAGCATGGGGTAGGCGAGGAAGCATCCCAAGCAGGCCGCGCTCGCCGTGCGCATCACAAGCGTCGGCAGGCCGAGCGCGGCAGCGGCCATGGGCACGGCGAGAAGGTTGGCGTCGAAGATGATGCACACGGCTGGCGGCTGCCCTTGGTCCGCGAGCACGGACTCGAGGACGTCGCGGAGCGCCGCTGACTCGTTGGCCTCCATGGCGGCGTTCATGGCTTCGATTATGGCGATGACGTTCTCGGACGCGGCGACCTCGGCGGGGACGCCGTCCGGCACGGGGACGAAGTCGAACTCCGGGTGGCGCGCGGGGTCCAGCGCGTTGAAGTGGGTGTGGAGGACGGTGACGGCGAGGCCGCGGCCGTGGAGCACGTCGGCGAGCTGCAGCATCGGGTTGATGTGCCCCTGGAACGGCAGCGGGAACATCAGCACGCGGCGCCGACGCGGCATCTCGCCGTGGACGGCGTCGAAGCTGCACGCTTCTTGGACGGCGTTGACCATGGCTGCCAGCACCAGCAGCACGCCGGGGCACTGAAATATTTTGAGTGTGTGTTTATATGTTGGTGGTGACGAGTAGTCCATTACGAGATCTATACTGATCTCCGGGTCACAGCAAACAAATCATGACTAAAAAATGTACTGCTCTCGTGGATTGATCTGTCTGGAGTACTCCAACAAAGCTGTTATCAGAAAACTTCTGCCATGTGCGTCCAACATGCGCATACTTGGCTTCCATTATCTAAAAGAGTAGGTGACGAATCGTGATTGATAGAATTTTTCTTTTTCCAAAAGACGGTACACGCGCTAATTAAAGAACGCCAGTAGGAGACTAGACCGACTGATTCTGATATTAGCAAATAAAGTCACCACAGGTGGTTACTGATTGTGAAATAAAGTCACCACCGGAATATTTTTCGTCCCCTATCCTTAATTCTTTTTTTAGAAATATAAAGGTTCATTGTCTTTCAAAAAAAATTCTTAACATTGAGAGAGAATTTTTCTGTGTAGAAACCACTTGACAGTGTCTCATTTATGCTAAGAGTTAACTTTTGAACAAGAGCTAGAAACACTCCCTCTTCTCACATTTTCCAATAAAATACAATGTTTGCTGAGTCTTAGCTCCCCCATTAGAGATGTTCTAATAGCGAATGCAATCCAATCTCAACGAATAGAGCATGCGCACCTTAATCTTACCGAGTATTGCAATGCGACCATTTAATCCCGTCTTAGTCTTACCGATTTGGTCCTACCTAACTGGCCCTAAAAGATCTATCCACCTTACACACCATAATTTTCTCATAAATACGAGTGATCGAAAAGACACCATGACCGATCTCTGCAGAGAAAAATTATCAGCCTATTCGCCTGGCTGCGGCTGCGTTGTTGCTGCTAAAAAATAACTGCGAACATTGCAGTTGCTGCTAAAGAAATAACCGCAAACACTGTAGCTGCTACTGCTGCAGGCTGCAAATAAGCCAGGTGAACATGCTGTACTAGCTAGAGTAGGACTCTACTCCGCTTGAGCAACCCAAAGAGATGGCGCCTGCGACAACGACTACTCTGGTGAGCTCTAACAACACGCAACATTGCCGACGGTTGGGTTGGGTTGGACTTACTATTAGTCTTTCGATGGACTACTAACAATTAGTCTACTCTAGTAGTCCTTCTGTTTGGAGTCTCAAGACCTAAAACTTAGTCAACTAACAATTAGTTCCTTAGATTCAAACAGAGCCAAGCTATTGTTGGTTGTAATACACATCTATGTCTCAAAACATTGATAAACACATTGTCTGTGTATGGTGGATGGTGAACATATATATATTGCGAGACATTAACGTGTGATAATTAAACCTTTCTTTGTCGTATGCATGCCCATAAAGTCTCTCTATAAAGGCCTAGTGGGAGCCTATGCATAGTATTTCTGTAGTACAGTTAAACAAATCGATCAAGTAGCGGATTTATAATGGTGAATGCAACCGAAACTGGACGAAAAAGAGCATGTGCGCCTCGCCCGTTTGCTTGTGTCGCGACGCAAGGAATGCGATGGATCATCTAATCCCTTGTTAGTCTAAGGGTGTGTTTGGTTGTGCTGTGACTGTGGAAAAAGCTGCTGTGGGCTGTGAGCTGTGGAAAAAGCTGCTAGCCGTTTGGTTGAAACAGCTGTGGCTGTGAGAAAACTGTGAAAATGTCTGTAATGTCCCTGAAGGTCTGAGAAACAATTTATATGAAAATTTATAGTAACACATTTTCATGTTCGGTGATTAACATGTAAATAATCATTTTTAAAAAACTAATTTGTTAAAATTTTACATTCACCATTAAAACATGGTTTAATTTTAAAAAGATTTTTGGAAATTCTCTTAACACATATGGGTTTCCTATAAAACTGTCAAGACATAAAAACAATACAACTTATTACAATTTTTTGCGAGGGCCTGTTTGCAAAAGCTTGTGCAATGTTCGTTCATGGCAGCAGCGAGCTCTCAAGGCTCAAATCGACATGGGGAGAGGGGGAGAAAGCAGTTTGGGATTGGGGGAATCAAATCCCTAGGCTATGGCGCAACTATTGCCTGCAGAATTTGGGGTTCAGAGCTGCGGCATGATGGTTGATTTTGGGACAGGAGGAATCGTCTGCAAGCAGTGTTCAACAACTCGATTTGTTGGAAATGTTTTGAATCAAACACTTTCCTAATTGTGGTGAGCCATAGATTCCATGCAAAGGCCTTGACGAGCTCTAGCTGTGGTGAGCCATAGAGCGAGCATGTTGAGGGAAGCCAGGGAGGTTGGGGTGCCGCTCGCGCTGGAGAGGGGAGCTCGGTTGCGCCGCCTCCTAGCGCCGGCGTGGAGAGGGGCGGGCTGCGCCACCGCGATGCCGACGGCTTGGGAGCGTGTCTTCTCGGAGGAGAGGGGGAGGGGGCAGGCCGGCCGCTGGCAAGGAGCGATGCGCCGGCAGCACCGCCGGGGGAACAAAAGAAGGAGAATGAACGAAGCGGTATGTACATAACCAGTGGCAGTGGGTAATTTCTTCAATCTTGAGAAAGCCAAAGTTGAAAAATGCACCTCCTCACCTGCTTTCACAAATAAACTAGCCCAAAGTTGCTTTTAGCTGTGATTTTTGTTGAAAGCCAACCCGTTTGGTTAGACTTTTGGCTTTTTTACAAAGCTAAAGCTAAAAAAAAGCTCAACCAAACACACCCTAAGCGGTTCGCAACTGGCCCTCAAAGACCTTATATTTTCACATAAATACGTGTGATCACTGATCAAACGGCACCATGATCCATGACCCATCTCTGCAAAGAGAAGCTAGCTAGAGCTCTCTACCCGATCCCTTTGAGCAACCGAAGTGATGGCGGCGGCGACGACTACTCCGGCGAGCTCCAACGGTACGCCATGCCGCCGCCGGCGCGTTTTGATGTTCCCGCTGCCGTTCCAGGGCCACATCAACCCGATGATGCAGCTCGCCGGCGCGCTGCACGCGCGCGGTGGCCTGGACGTCACCATGTTCCACGCCGTCTTCAACGTGCCCGACAACGCGGCCGGGTACCGATTCGTGCCTGTCGGCGACGGCGTGCCGACCGACGACCTAGAAAAACAATTTCAGCGAAATTTCACCGAAATATCCGACATTTCGTATTTATCGGTGGGGTCCGAAATGAAATCGTACCGCCGAAATTCCGCCTTTGACCACCTTAATGCGTCTAAATTATCTTGTTTGCATATGCAACCATGATGTTTTCTTGATTTGAGGCAATATCTTGTGAAATCATGTAAAAACTTTTTAAAAAATTCAAATTTTGTTCGCCGAAATTTCTAAAATTCCCGATATTTCATGTTTATCGGTGACCTCCGAAATTTTTTTGTTGCCGAAATTTTTTTCCTCCAGTCCGGTAGCGACGCCGACATCGCGGGCGTGCTGCTCAGGATCAACGAGCGGCTGGTGGGTCCATTCCGTGACCTCCTGCGCCGGGAGCTCGCCGGTGGTGCCGCGTGCCTGGTTGTTGACTCCAACCTCCGGGGAAGGCAGCTCGTGGCAGAGGAGCTCGGCGTGCCGACGCTCGCGCTTCGGACCGGTGCTGCCGCCTGCCTCGTTACATACATGGCTTTCCCGGCGCTCTGTGACAGGGGCCTCCTCCCGCCGCCAGCAACTCAAGGTGAGTGAGCACTAACTCGTCTCTATGCAGTCAAGGGCCCATCTTGAGGGTGAAATATTATTACAATTTTTTGGAATACTCTCTCTCTCTCTCATTCACACACGCGCGTGCGCAAACAAAAGCCGTACGATATGTGAAATGAAATCCCCATATAAATCACCAAGCTGCGTGTCCTTAATGACGTTAAAATATGCATTATAATATTTCTTTTAATTTGCCAAGTAAATGTATCATAACTAGCAAAAGTGCCCGTGCGTTGTCACGGGCTATCCAGAAAGAAATTATACAAATAAATTTTCACAAATTTTAGCTTTTAAACTAAATTGAATTCGAACCGTTCAAGTAAATATCCAAAAGAGACCTATGGAAAAACTTTGATTCCACAACAAAAACACACCATGGAGAATTCATTCTCATAATCTGCATCACAAGTTGTAATTTTGACGATTTATCCAGATTTCATATCAATATAGTTAAAGTTCCTATTTAATCAGCTTTGTTAAGAAAATTTGGTCTCAAAATACAAAGTAAAATCAGTTTTAATCCAAAAGCAAAGTTGTTTTCTTTTTGTTTTGTCCAACACCACACAATTTTTCAGGTTTTCTTAACTCAGTAACATTGTTTTCTAATTCGTTCAGGTTAGCAGCTGTGAGGGAACCAAAATTGGTGGAAATGAAACGAACGAGGTAGTCAGCTCCCGCTTGTCATCCTCCCTGCTGATTTTTCTTCACAAAAAAAAATCTACCAATGGGCAAATTATTACATTATTTAAGATTTATAATATTTGTTAATTGCATTGACGCTGGAGATTTTATTTTGAGGAAAAAATAATCAACATTCAAGTAGCCATTTAGCTTGATGTCGAAAATAATAATAAGAAAAAAAAAGATAAGAAAACCTCAGTTCTCGTGGACTGAAACCTGTCTTTGCCTATTTTCTTTTTCTTCTTTTCCTTCTCTTTTCCGTTATATTTCTCCAACCAAGCCAGCCTGCTTTCTCTTTATCCTTCCTGTACCCACCTCCCCTCCAGGCAAAAAATCATTATTACAAATCTGTTTGCCCATGATGCTGTCAAGGACTCGTCGAATACATTATGGTATCTATCTACTGGAAATACACCAATAAGATTACGCTTTGGCTCGTTATCATCATGAGAACATGGGCATATAGTTCGTGATCAAAAAGTCATCCTCTGAGATTTCTATCATTTGCCATGGAATGCTACTAAATCTGCATCACAATACTGAATAGTTGAAGCATTTTCCTTTCGCTGCTTTTATTAAAGACTGGATACAGAGTTTCTAAAATCCCTCTTCTCCCACTGCATGATCCTACAAAAAGAATCTGTTAAACTTTTTGGCATTCTGAATTCCATAATTTTTCACAAATAAGTTCAATGCCCTTTAACTCAACCCACCACTTAAAGTATGTGTTCAAGACACCTTGCTGTCGTTTTTTGATCTAATAACATAGACCCAGGTGCATCGAATAAAAAGTACATTTATTTTCTTAAACAGAATAAACAAAGGTGATGTACTCTGAATAGCTACCTCTGAATGTACAATATATAGATAAGTCTTCAGGAATGTACAATCAGGCACAAGAATTTTACTGATAAGGCGCAGCTCCCTGCCCATAGCAGTTCTCAGATTACATGATATTCTTTTTTCAATTTGCATTTAGGACAAAGTGTGGTAACAGGTCTTACCATGTGTGTGTTCGCCTTTTCTTCTTCTATGTGACGTTCTCCCTGGCATAATTGTCGGAATTTCAGGAGTACCTGTATGTGGGAGGAAAGAAGATTTTGCATCATTCCAACCTCTGAAATCTCCGTTCTCTCTTCCTGTGTCTTCAGCTATCCAGTTCAGAATGCTAAATGAACACTTAGAGTTACAGAATTTCAACAGATTGTATAGAAAACAAATACTTGTAGTTGGTCCATCATCGGATCCCTCTCGAGGAGAGTGGCCCAATCATTAGTGTAGCTGACGAGCTTTTTATGCCTCCGAGTAGCTCAGAGCAATCCGGTAATTAGACCTCTGGGCCAGAAACCCTTCTTCTTGCCCTCCGATATCAATTCCAATTATTTCCTCATCAAGAAACATGTCATCAACAACACCCGTATCCTCCACATTGTCCCAATTCTGGATCCATTTATGCAATAAAATTCACACATGCGGAACTGAAATCTCCTAAAGCTAAAAGTTCGCCCCACCACTAAAGCAACAGAATTTAAACTCCAACAAAATCAAGAGCGTGTCATTCTCTCAATCTATTTTGAACTGTGAGTTCAGCAAATGTGGTGGCCAACTGGCCATGATAATTAGAAAATCATTACGTGTGTTGGATTGTAGTGGGAATACTTAAAGAGTGCCTGCCCGATTGAAGAAATCTAAGCAGATCCAAGAATAACAACAGAGCTTGCACAACTCAAGGTAACCAATAAACTATAATAAGCCTCATCAAGAATCAGTGCATAGCCAATAAATTAATTTTCAGTCACCATTATGACACAAATTTACCTACTACAGGCCTAGAGCAAAGTGAAAATAAATAGAACTTAGAACAAAAAAGGCATCGATGCTAAGGCTCAGTTCTCCACAACAAGTTTTACTCAGGCGGTTAAACCAGGCAGAGGCAATTATAAATACTGAAATGTAATCCCAAGAGTGTTTATCTACACTAATAATTTGCAGTTACACTAAATGTGGAGATAAAGTGCCATGACTTTGAAAGCTTAAAACGCAAAGAGCAGGGTCACCTATGACCTATTAGAGATACGCATACAACAGACAATTGACAATATAACTGTAGCTCTTCATGCAAAGTCTTGTGAGTTCGCTGGATACAAAAGTATAGCAAATAGCTGAATACAAAAATAAAATATCCAATTAAGGACAAAAGTATTTAGCCATGAGGTTTGACAAGTGATAGAGGAAAGCCAAATAATTACCATCCCAATAGCAGGAGTTTTTTATCATTATCAAAATAGTATGTCATCTGAAAATTAAAAAAATTAGTCTATCTTATGTGCGAGAATCAAAAAGACCATAACATTAAAAAGAAAAAAACTAACCAATTTATATCCAACTTGTGCTAATACACTCTTACCAATGAAAATAATAATAAACGCCAAGCAAGCGAGCAACGAACCCATGTAACTAACTTGAATGCGGATCATGTACCTGGTTGATCAAACAGCAGAGAAGCATCGCGTCCAGTGCACGCAGGCGATTAACATACATTGACAATGGTGACGTTGTGCAATCTTGCAATCAAAGGTTAAAATCTCCAACAGCGGCATCAGCATTTGTTCATCAGCACCGAAAGAAACACATTAGCTACTGGCGTTTTTCATTTTTTTTAACTACGATAGGAAATCTTTCACAGTTCTGCAATCGATTTGGTATATCATCTGGTACAGCTCGCTAGTAGCCTTCTCAACGATCCTCCTGCACCCAAGTTACAGTACAGATATCACTACTGCAGTGAATCCACTTACCTCCGACACCAGCATTACGCCATGTACACAGAAGATATTAGTTAATTCCCGCACACATATATTAGGTAAAGATGCGGATTTGAGGACGGGAACCTAACATTGATGAACACAACGTAGTTGAGGTGGCATGTGGCGATGCTAATACAAGATCTCACCGACGACGGGGCTATGGGAACTTACTACATCCTGATCCCGTGGTCGATCTAGGCAGCAGAAGGAGTCGAGAAGCGATCCCGCGTAAGAAGATAAACAGGTGCCACCCGGCGTCCCACACAACCGTGGATGGGAGCAGGAGTCACCCATGGGCGAGTCCGCTGCGCCATGGGCGAGTCGTGGGGGCAGCTTCGCCCGGGTGAGGGCGCGGATGGACACGGACGCAGGCTCATTGACGACAGCGTCGTTGCTAGGGGAGAGAAGGGGAAGCGGGCCGCGTCCGCACAGAGTGGTTGACGCTGGGAGGAGGCGGGGCTATGTAGGAGACTGAAGAGGAACGATGCGGTCGCACGAAAATAGAAAAATCGGTGTGCGCGAGTACGCGGGCCCACCAGTCGACATCTTTTTTTCGGTGGGAAGAGAGAGGCGCGTTCCACGCACATGAACCCACAAAACAAATAATAAGGAGTAAAGATATGACATTAGTAAGGCTTATTTCTCATGTGCATCAGTTTGTGAGGAGGCGCCACATAATCGCATAAATGTAGTTTTGTTAGATTTACTAAAATCTCTTTTGCATATCTGAGAATCTTTACAATCAGTGCTGCTTTTGAATTCTCTTCATACCATGTTGTCCAAATCAACTGCCATTTTCGAGTAATTAACAGTGTTGCATAAGCGAAATTAACCGTGTTGCATCATGCGGGGTTCACCAGCCCGCAATGTGAGTAGATATTGCCAGTTTAAAATGATCGGCTCATGTGCATTTCAAGAACGTGATTTTCATGAATATAATATTGTACGCACACCAACCAAAAATTGATGCACCGTGATGGCGGTTTCATTTAATTCCATCAATGCACAGAGAAA
Organism: Eragrostis tef; assembly: GCA_000970635.1. Lineage (NCBI taxonomy): Eukaryota > Viridiplantae > Streptophyta > Magnoliopsida > Poales > Poaceae > Eragrostis > Eragrostis tef. The sequence continues at coordinate 48,757 of LAPY01001930.1, read as the reverse complement.
TTAATATATGGTTAGTTCAAACCACCTCTATTGATCTTATGCATATAGGCTCGAAATAAGCTGCTAAATTTTATCTAACAGAATTAATGAAGCTTACAGCAAACTCTGTTACAGTATGTTTCACAAAAGTCCCTAAGTTCTGATAATTTCATTTTAATTTCTGAAATCCTAGATCAATCCCAGTGGGACATGGCACTGAGTGAGCTTCCACCACTTCGACCGAGAGACATGGTATTCTCAACCGCTGCTGCACATGCAAATATGTCTAAATGCCTAAAATGTTTGCTCGAGTGTTCAAGGTGTTCTTCAGGCATTATCCTCAACACATTTCTTGAGCTTGAAGAGCCTGAGCTCCAAAAGGTCACAAATGGGCTTGGTGTTTCAATATACGCAATTGGGCCACTTCACAAGATTTCTCCTGTAGCTGATAGTAGCTTGATAGTGCAAGACAAGGCTTGTTTGGAATGGCTTGACAAACAAGTGTCTGATTCTGTTCTTTATGTGAGCTTTGGGAGCGTGGCATCTTTGAAGGAGAAGGAACTGTTAGAGATAGCATGGGGCTTAGCTAATAGTCGAACACAATTTCTGTGGGTAATCCAAGATAACTTGGTCCAATCCATTCAGCGTATAAGCCTTCCTGATGGCTTCGAAAAGGCGACTCGTGGTAAGGGAATTATCGTGTCCTGGGCTCCACAACAAGAGGTTCTAGGGCATCGTGCGGTTGGTGGGTTTTGGACACACAATGGATGGAACTCGACTTTAGAGAGCATATCTGAAGGTGTCCCGATGATATGCAGACCTCAATTTGCTGATCAGATGATAAACACAAGGTATGTGCAGGAAGTTTGGAAGATAGGATTCGAACTGCAAGGCAAATTGGAGAGGAAAATGATCGAGAGGGCTGTCCAAAGGTTGTTTTCTGAAGAAGGAAGAGAGATGAGACGGAGGGCGATGAATTTGAGGAACAAAGTTGTCAATTGCATGGAAGAAGGAGGCTCTTCAAAAGCTTCAATAGACTTGTTGCATAAGAAAATAATGTCATTTTAGACCCATTCCTCAGTGAACTTTTGTCGTTCCATTTAATAACTTGTTCCCTGGAAAACTAGAAGGGTGTTAATAAGTGCTTCATTGAAGCAGGTAAATATGCATGTCATGCCAAATGAAAATGATGACTTGAATTGAAAATATTTTAACATTATAATGGTATTTCAGTATCCTTCATCTTTGTGTGTGCTCATAGGTTGTTTGGTATTGCTCCTTTTCTGCTAATGTGCATGTTCAAGGTTATTTTTGTGGCAAAACAGTTAGTAGCACACTGAGAAAGGGTTGTTTCGTCTAACAAAAATAATTTTGGTTGAGACAAACTACGATTCTGTGGCACTCGTCTCGACACACTACAAGCATGAAACAATTATTGTCAGTATTTGTTATCTGAATACATAAAATACATTAGAACTTGAAACTTTGCATAAAGATACAATATTGTTGCATTCTCTAGTACTTTTTGATAGAATTTCGTTTTCAATTGTTTGCACTGTATTATCCACAAATTAAATATTAAAATTAAATTAGAAACCTATGCAAACACTTGACGGGAAATCTATCAAAATATATTAACATAGAATGTGACTACGTATCTTTATGCAAAGTTTTAAATTCTAATGCATTTTACGTACTTAGATACAAATGTCAAAAATTCAAGAGCCGCGTGCTCTTCTTTCCCTTCCCTTACCACGGCCACATCAACCCCATGTGACAGTTCGCAGGCCTCCTCCACGCATGCGGCTTCACCATCACCGTGTTCCGCACCCACTTCAACGCGCCAAACCCGTCCCGCACCCCACGGACTATGACTTCGTTCCCGGGGTCGCCGCCGACGACGTCGACTCTGACGGCACGGTGCAGGCAACGCTCAAGCGCATCCTTGCCATGAATCTCGCGTGCGAGGCGCCGTTCCAGGATCGCCTGGCAACGCTGTTGGCGTGTCGCCGGGAGGAGGAGGAGGTCGCGTGCCTAGCTGCGGACGAGTCGGGTGGAGGGCCGGGTTAAGCGCGTTGAAGTGGGTGTGGAGCACGGTGCCTATGTAGAAGTACTATGTGTGCTGTTTTGCTCATTGATTGGCTTGCCTAAATATCTTTCAGGTAGTGTTGGCTAGTTGTCAGACAAGTGATGGAAACGCCAGCTGCATTGTCCAATGATAAAGACTTTTGCTTTGTTTGCATATGGTGGGACATCATGGGAAGCCATCAGAAGATTCAGAACTCTTTTATTCATGAGAAGTGATTATGTACACAACATGAAAACCGTATTGGATTTATGGTTCCATGCTTTGCAGCCATCAACCTTTAACCTCCGATTGGATGGAGCAGCGCGCAACTAGAAGCGCGACACGTGTATGGAAAAATATCCAAAACTACGTCACCCCTGACGCGCGACACAGAAACCATCTCGCTTCAGTTAAGCCACACATCACATATGCATATCGCCGCCGGCAGCTTTGGACATACGATTGTACGAAAGGTGGTTTCTGATGGGACAACGTTTGGTGTTTGCTGGGACCTGTCAGTGTTTGGATGGCGACGAAGCCATACGTCGTACGTGACAAACACATGGTATTGAATCATTGATGTCCGTACGCCTTGCGGTGCTCTTAACTTGCCGTAGTGCTAGCGCAGGCATCAATCATCAGTCTCCTAGTACTTCTCCATCCGCACTTGCCGCTCAGTCTAGCTAGCAGACCAGAATCTCCCGGAGCTTTTCGCAAGCGCGTCGCAGGAACCAATGGCCGCCGTCCAAGAAGCTCGCAGCGGAGACGTCGTCGGCGTCAGCTGCCGGGGAGCGGAGACATGGCCGGCCCGACGC
>LAPY01001929.1:78738-91953 GCA_000970635.1 Eragrostis tef | reverse complement strand
ACTGGTGGAAGTTGGCGCCCGACGAGGTTCCCATCCGAAATCAGAGCCTAACAAAACCTGCAAGATGCGGAAGGCATCAGTTGCCAGATCGATGGATAAATCCTTCCCTCCTGCCCAATCGAGCAACCCGAATCCCAGATCTTGCCTGCTCCCTTCTCACTGCACAAAAGACACACCGGAGCTCGGAGCACTCACCGCATCGAACAGGAGCAGGCTCGCCGGCGATGAAGCGTCTTTGGTGAGGACTGAGGAGGCCGCCGCTCCGAATGAGAGGCGATTGGGGACGACGAGTCTTGACGGCTGCGGAACGGAAGCCCCGGTGGGTGGAGGAGAGAAGACGAGAGGGTTGAGCGGCAGTGCGGTTGACTTTCACAGAGCAAGTGGGTACACAACGACTTCCAGAGCGAATTTTAAATCCTAACTAAATCGTCTAAAAAAATAACCAAATTAATTGCTTGAATTGTGCAAATAGATCAGGATGTCTTGTTTATATAGTAGCAATCATAACTAATTTAATCGCTTTTTTTTGAAACTAAATTAATCTCTTGAGTTCCCATAACGACTCACACCAGTGAAAGAGGTCTTGGCCTAGTGGTTAAGGCACCCGAGTAGCACGAGGTTCTGGGTTCGACCCTGTGGGAGCGAATTTTTCAGGATTTAACTGCTTTGTGCTTTCAGCGGTAGGTGACATGGCCGTCGACAGCGAAGCGCCAGTGGTGACTTCGTATGAATCTCGAGGATTTGTCAGCTCAGTCTTCGAAGATGCTCATAGGGGTAGGGTTTGCGTATGTGCGTTCATAGGGGTGAGTGTGCGTGCGTTGTGAGTGTCTGAGTTGTACTGTGTGATAAAAAAAAAATAAGGACTCACACCAAGATTTATCTCTCGTGTAAAACTAGTTCATGGCTCCTCCATCCAAATTTATCTCTCACACCAAAGATGCCACGACGTGAGAGCAAGACACCATTCTCAATTTTGACCCTGTCTAAGCAACGAGTAGAATCAATAGATTATCAGTATATAGCAAGTGCCTCAGCCGCACTGGTGTTGGCATGCATCAATAAGAAGAGATTTCATGCAAACATGACGGAACAAATCAGTAGTTTGTATCCAATAGTGAAACTAGAGTGAAGATATGAGAGACAAATCAGTATTCCCGTGGGATTGACTTGAATCTTTAAGTGCGCACGAGACGGTACGAAGTTGGAGATGTGTTCCAAATCCTAGCAAGCCAAGAATATCAAGACTGACTATATAAAGAACATAATCAGTGTCCTTCTGGTTCGGGAGCTGTACAGCTAAAGAATCAATCATTATCGTTCTCTACCACGCGACGGTAAACAAGGGAAAAAAAAACTGGGACTAGATTCATGGTAATATTTATTCAGTAATATATGCACGACACATTATGCAAAAAAAACCCCTTACACGAAGAAATGTACGAGTGCTTGAAAACTAGCCTGACTCTAAAGATTCTGCTGTAATTCATTGAAAATTCTTGCATTTCGATCGTGCTATAAACTAAGTTTTTGCTGAGGATGAAGGTGGTAAAATCTGGGACCACTAGCATAAGAAATGAACTTAGTGGATCATCTAGCACCAATCACTACGTAAAATATTGTCCACGCGCTGTACTTCAAATCCAGCTTTATATTGTTTATACATAACGACAAATTTTATGCGGCATTGCAAGATAAGAGCGCACGTCCCTCATCCCTCATGGCCTATATTTTGTACAAAAACAAACTGTGGTTGATCCATGCAGGGATCTTTCCCTCTCTCTTTTTACTTCGTTATGGACTACTATTTGGATGTTATTTCCAGGCACAACACTTATGACCCATCTTGCTTTCTAGCAGTCTAGCACATATTCTCACTTTGTCTCCCTCAGTTCGGGGGTGTTCGCCTTCTTGTTTTTTGGCCTTGAGCCTTGTAATGAACCTAGTAACTTCTCTTTCTTAATAAAATACGACATGTTTTTCTTTAAAAAAATAGTGTTCTTCATTTAAAAACCAAGATGCATGCCCAATACAATTGAACTTTTGGAGGAAAAATTATTTCTTTCCACAACTTTAAATCAAAATTTATCATTATTAGTTATATGATACTAAAGAGGATTTTGGAGCTCGTTGAATAGTGGGTGAAATCTTGATCGCCATCGCCACATGGTAGATTTTGATGCTTAGTTTCTGGATTATTTAACTTAGATCTCTAACAGGGACGATATACTTATGGACTCTCATAGAAATGTTTACATACTCTAAGGAACAGAATTGTTAACCTGTACGACCAGTCAATGCCAAGATACATCTGATTAGTTATAAACAGGACCACCATGATTATACAACATAGATCTTTCTCCTTTTCCCCCAATAATTAAACGTTGTAATTTTTTGGCTTCAGAAACGAACATCAAAGCTCCTTTTAACCCTCAAATAGGATGATAACAATCTAGAGAACTGACTGGTGCGCCAGAAGAAACAATGAACTGGAAACATCATTCCACAACAAATGTATAAGTTCTTGTCTACCCCATGAAATCATCTCGGATCCTCAACAATAGATATGGAAAAACAAATCAAGAAATACACAGGTTGGTTACCCTTGACGATTCTACAGCAAAAACAGCTTTCCAGACCATTGGGACCTAATACTATATGGTACAGCGTCGCTCGGCTTCCAGCAAAGCTAGCGCGGAATGGTGATGGCATGGCTACTAGTGCAGCAAGATGGCTGGTGCAGGAGATCCTGTTAGGCTTCAAGTTTCAGGGAGACGACTCGGGACTGCCGGTTCCGCTTGGCCACCCTCACAAACACCACAGACAGGCACGATGGTGCCCACCAAGGCCTGCGGACTTCTTGCTCCCCTTTGAGGCAGGCAACTGGAGAAAAATATTATTTGGCATTAGACAAGATAGAATAAGAATACAAGACAAATAAATTGTATTGAGTTGTTTCCAGGTTCGACATAACACAATATTTGAAAACAAAATACAGAAATGAGGGTGAAATTAGAATGGAAGCACCGATCATGCTTTGGATGATTGATACCAAGTCCGTAGCTCACTTCCCTTGATTCTTGAATCCATGAAATTCTATTTCTCAAATTAACAAACTTGGTGAATAAATTTTACTACCCACCATATTGTTCTAAGTTACGGTTAGGTGGTATCAAATGTAGGCACAAAACCATTGCAAACATCAATGCTCTAGAAAAATCAAATAGATATTTGGCACTCCAATTATGGAGCTTATGTAACACAGTGAAACGTCATGGTCATCACAGACTAGGTGATAGGGTTATTCTAACTCAAGTTAAATTGTGCATCAGCAGGTAATAAAAAGGCAACTCGTGCTATGTCATTAAGGATAAAACTATAAAAAAAAATAAATATGACCCAATTCCACCATAAATGCGCTACAGTAAAATGTTTGCCTCATTTTATACTGCTAACAAATATTTGTTCTTGCCATGAGGCCAACATAGAGTACAATGTCTGCCAAAGGAGTTGCAGTGCACAATCAGAGCACATAAACCTACTACAGGTATATGCCTTTTCTTTAAGAACTATTATACTTGAGCTGGTTAGAGCTTTACGCATTATTATTTTAACTGTTTCAGATGTTTATTATTCCGTTCACAGTACAAGTAATTTCAATTTTTTTTACTAATTGACAAATATCAAATCTTACGGTGATAAAAATCAAGAACATGACTGAAATACACAAATATAAACTTTTTTCTTCAAAGCTCAAAAGTAGAAGTATGCAGCAGAACTTGAACCTTTGATGCGCCTCAATTCTTTACAAAGCGTGATAAAATCTCCCCATTTCATATGACACCGCCTTATAAATCGCAGAATCTGCTCTGTGGTAAACATTGACAGGCTTTCTAGATATTCTCCATTGACACCATTTTCCTCAAATGCTTGGCGATAGCTTCCGAGATTTATCTGTTCCAACCACAACCCGACATCCTGCAGACAGCAATTACTTAAAGGCAGAATGAAAAAAAAAAGAGGATTTGAAATGACCATATGATTCCATATGCAGTTTCAATTAGCTCAATTAATAAGAAATGTCGTAAGCTGGCCAACTGTCAGAAGCAAAGCATAACTCTTGATCATTTAATAGTTACAACACAGTACACATTATTTTGCTCTATGCTTACATACATGACTACGAAACAATAAGGGGCATACATTTGGAGGACAGAATCAACCAGCAAGTTCCATTGAACTCAAAGGTTGGGAAAAGGAATTTTCTGTGCATGTGGCGCACTACCCCTGTGTCTGTTTATATATGATGGAACGAAGCATTGCTAGCTCAGTAACCGCAGGAGAGCATGGTCCTATCACAACAGGACTTCTAAAAGAAGATCTTTTCACAACAAAAACAAATTTAGACAATGCCTAACCTCTCTAGCTCAGCTAGATATGAAACCACTTCCACCTTAAACTTTGAACCTATAAATTTCCTTTCAAACTATGCCTCCTGTAGTGCAAATAGCTCCCTTGCCAGGTGACAATCAAGAGTTGGCAGGTGCAATTAAGAGTGACCTTGCAGAAATCATCTTCAAGTCACTTAGTATAGTAGGCTCATAAAAAGTTGCATAACAATCAAATTATGCCACTAACTTGCAAAATCCTAACGAATATGTTCAGAAAAATTAGAAGTACATTTTGATTTGTTTGCCAGGCTATGCAGGTTATTTGTGTTTGTACAAGCTTAATGTAACGGGAAAGCAAAAAACAAATAATTTACTTGCACTGTCAAGCAAGATAATTGTTTCATTGTTAGTTTTAATTGGTGTCACCAACACGAAACTAATTTCAACGTTAAAAAGAAAAATATTACCTAGATCAATGAGGAAACCCTTTACTAAGGGAACAAAGTTTATTTAATGTCTGGTTATTTTCAGCCAGAACAGCCTAAAGTCCCATGTTGACAACAGATAAATGGAAAAATAAATTTAGCACATGAAATTTCCCACATCCTCTCCCGTGATTCCCTCCATTTGTGGTGATGCTGATCCTTTTGTGTTGTGACTCTCAGCCAAGAATGATAGAACACTATGAAGGATTAAAGCATTACGGCACTGTTCATTTAGCTTAACTTATTGCCCGGACAATTCTCAACTTGCATGTCTAAAGATGGACAAGGAAACATTTCGTATAACAAAAAAAAGTTCCTTGCTAGCATCCCAGTTGAGTTATCCCACAGCATAGAGAAAACTGAATTTTCCTTTTAGCAGTACATATTGACCAGCAGAAGTCAGAGGCTACTATAAACACAAGTGTGACAAGAAATAAGAAATGAAGAATCACCTTCCTAAAGAACAGTTTAACAGCGGAGCAAAGGAAAAGAAAGGCACTCCCAAGTACCAGATATGTGTGTAGTAACTATCTCAGTCTCTTAGCTCCAGTGTTGCTACCACTCCAGAAATAGGAAAAAAAAATGCACTCAAATTTAAAGCAAACAGTGACTTAATTCTGAAGCGAGATTGTACAACATTTTAGTGAAAAGAATCATTAGGAAGTGACCTTGCGTTCATTGTTCACCAAACTGAACAATATGCCGATCGCTATGCACTCGAGCAAGCGACCGGGCGTGACAGCTAGCCGTGCGGTGGGGTTCTGAAACTAAGAGCGCACATAGAATTAACATCACCTCCACAGCGGCTCCGGCGCCCGCCCCCGGCTCATCTCCGCCTCCCTCCCCGCCAGCAGCGAGGCCCTCCACCTGCAAACAGATTGCCACCACCCAGATCAAGAAACTGCTCTCCCGAGAGGCCAGAACGGCCCAAAAATATCTCAAAAACAAATTCAAAGAATCCCCAAAGGAAGAATCTGTGGAAGGTTTAGAGAATACCGCAGCTGGATCAGAAAAAGATGGGATCTTTCACCGCAGCCCGCTTGATCTCATCTGCCCGGGGAGGAAGGGGAGGCGAACTGCGCTCAGGGGAGCGGCGAGAGGTGGCGAGCACTAGCCGACTACTGCTCTTCTTTTCTCCTTTTTCTCAGTTTTTTCTTTTAGCTTTTTTATTAAAAAGAGAAATGCAGACAGGAGTGCTTGCGCCTTGGCCATGATTGATTGGGACGGAAAGGACAATGAGCGGTGACAGCTGACATGTGGACTTCTCTTTGTTTTTTCCTTCTTTTTATATTTTTTGCTAATTTTCATTTCTGGGCAAGTAATTGGAGTATCTTTTGAGTGAGTTTTATTTTCTCATCCATCAAATGTGTGGTGCTTTCATTGCTTCGGCTATCCGTGGGCAATCTTCACAATCTTCACATGAATGGATTTCTTCTTTCTGGAGAAGTTTTGACATCGAGAGATTTTATTGTAGTCATGAATGAAATTCCAATGATACATTTTCTAAAATTTATTCTAACTTCAAAATCTTAAGAAGTCCTTTACTCCGATATCTAGATTACCGTTTTATTGTTGCAGTACCGAATACCAACAAAAATATTTTTTAATGTGCCTTTTTACTAATATTGCTACCACTTGTATGACCAAATATATTGGATGTCTTGCCTAAGTTGAGAAAAACGTTGTGTCCATGTCGTACATTAATGTAGCATGGACACATTTCTACATTACCCCATTCTTAGAAGCTATACATGTATTATCTTTTCATTTTACTTTGCTAATTCCATTCTTAAGAGGATGAAAATGGTATGGTACCCTAAAAAGAGGATTGCCTTATTGGGAGACAATTAAAAAAGAGAGACCGAATAGAGAATGACACATTAGATGATGAGAGACCGGGGGACCAGAGCTTTGGAATTGATTCTTCATGCCTTTTCTTTTTCTAACTCTTTGGATCCTGAAATTTTTCCATAAGGGGGACCATGATCATGAGTACTTACGTCGAATCTGACCCAAGAGCCCAAAAAATTATTGAGAACCACAACACAGGAGACATAGTGTTATGTGGTAAATTGACACTGCTCTTATATATGTGAGATGCAAATTAGTTAGTTTGTAACTTTAATGTTGGACTACTTCACATCCTAGAAGTTTTCACATCAATATTATCTTCATGAGTGAACAAAGTGATCACAGTCTGTGCGCTGCCCATATACTCAAACCATGTAAATTGTGACCATTATATATGAATAAGACTAATTGCTCATACAAATTTTGGACATAGATATTTGCTTTTGCAAATAACACAATAATTTAACAGTGTGTTCATAAATAGTCTTGAATAGTACTAGAGGTGATATACAGTGCTGATGTCCAAAGTGCAACCTGCTCGTGATGACTACGAAGCACCCACCAGTCATTTGTCGACAGCATTGCAAGGCTCTCATCAACCGGCGTAGTACGTTAGACTTGTCATGTGCACCACCTGCAACTAATTATGCAGGTACTTAGTAAATAAAATGTGTTAGTTGCCCCTGTAAAAGCTGTAATCAGAACGGCAGAATATGCTTCCGCACAAAGGAAAAGAATGATAAACTCAGGATTCACTTGAGATGAAGAGTTTTACGTGGTTTGTTGTTTTTTCGGAACAATGCACCATATTTCCCATTTTCCAAGCATATCCAATTTTCGTCCAAGTTATTAGGGTTTCAAGGTTTTTCTTTAAGACGGTGAATGAAGAAAAACTTCTGGTCCTTGCATCAATATATAGATGCATGGAGCCTTTAGTTTAAACTAATAAACCCCTCGCAAAAAAAAAGTTTAAATTCATAAACATCTTCTCATGCTTAATCTTAATAGCTAACATTAAGCATAAGAACATCAATGACTATCACAAAAAAAAAATATCAATGACTATCACAACTCCACCGCCACCACATTAATGGCGTTTTTGCGCTAGACATCTAGACATACTTGATTTTGAGAATCATGGTTTTCTTTTCTCCTCAAAATATCAGATGTGGCTGTAAATGCATCACTTTGCTAAAAAAAATGGATGCCGAGAAGAAAATAGGTAGTCCAGAGAGATGCATCTCTTTATCTAGACATGACTGATGTCATATGCATGTCTGAATTCCTTTCAGGTGCATTGACGAAGACATAGTGCTCAGGATGTCAATGTAAGTTCCTCCCAGTTCTTTAGGGTGCATTAATTTCACGAATTATATGTAGGATGGATCACTAGATATAGGTTTTCTCCTGAATTTTTTTATGCTAAGCATACCTTGAAGTTAGACTTTGTCGTAGCTAGGCCTACGGTTTCTAAGTTGTCGATAAGTGTAAACCCAGTGGATGTATCCAATCCAACCGTTGTTGGTCAAAGTTGTGTCCACACCCAATGTATATAGAGTATGTAATACTAGTTTATATAAAATTCAATGTTGAGATAGTCTTTTATCTTCACGTGCTTAATTTTAGTGACCGCTTACTATTACAACATGTGACTAATTTTGAAGAAGAGAAAGAACACCTGATAGTTGTTTATGTGAGTACAGCTTGTTGATCGGACAATGTTATTTTCTATCAAATAGTAGAAATAAAACCAAGCGATTGATAATCACGTATTTCTAGTTATTCATCTGCTAAGCATGTGTCCACTTTTTTCTTTGGCGACATCAGTGTCTACATTTGAATATATTGTCGCCCCAAAATCTCAACCTTGTTCCCTAAAGAACATATATTCTATGATTGCCCCTATATCTATGGCCGGGTAGTTTGAGGAAGGGAGTCAGGGGTGGCCTGGTCATGCCGGAGTTTTCGGTTCGGGTGTTTATGTTTTCTTGAATTTCGGTTTTTGAGAATCTCTATCCGAAATATTGACATGATTGTATACCAAAATTTCAGTTCGGTCTTAGTTTATCCGAAATATCCAATCTTGAACTTGAAATATTTTGGAGAAGTCGTGGTTACTTACGATTTGGCTCTGCACTCCTACGAAGGGAAGGGAGGTATAAATATGTTCTTGTGCGAGCATTTAGGTTGCTAAGGCACGACGCTATGAACTTGGTAACATAGGACTGAGAGATGAAAAACAAAAGATGAATGAGTAACAAAAAATGCTACTACGTGATTATACCATGAGTCCGTGTACTGTGCCTAATACTTATCAATAATTAGGTATTTGGGTAGTTGGGGTATCTTAGGACGCTACCCTAATTCAATAAAAAAAGTTTGGCTATCTGAAACTACTCAAAGACCAAAATTTTGGTTTTTATGGTCTAAGTTTTTCCATTCCGGTTTTGTTACTCGCCCGAGACAACTTGTAACCCATTTACTAACCGCATGACACGGAAATACAGGGGGTGTTTGTTTTTTTCCTAAAATTTTAGCCATTTAGAATATTGCCATTTAGGATTACTAATTAAAGTCTAATAAAACTAATTGCAGAACCCTGTGCTAATTCACGAGACAAATCTAATGACGGTAACTAAGTCGTAATTAGAAGATAGTTACTGTAACATCACTATAGCGAAACATAGCTTAATTAGGCTCGTTAGATTCTTCTCAGAAATTAGCCCTCATTTGTAAAAATGTTTTGTAATTAGACTTTATTTAATACTTCCAAATGACAAGATTCTCTTTGATGTGACAGGGGCTAAAATTTTAATCTTGAAACCAACACCCCCAACAACATTATTTTTACTGTATAGACGCGGAAGTGCACACATTTCAATCACTGGGGACCACGAGGTTTTGTTCCCTGCAACTTCCCTTGCCCTCACTCTCATGCAAGCATGTGTTTGGCCAACCAACCCTACCTGGACAATATTACTATCATCTGGCCCTGTGTTTTGTTGGCCTGGACCTCTCTATAGCCACGCCCTACCATTTATGAAATCAATGTACAATGCCAAGTGGCAACTCTCAACTATGAAAAACGATTTTCACATGAACACACTTAAGTTTCTTTGGCAATGTAGACCAAAACTAACTTAATTTCAGAGGAATTAAGTAGCTATTAGATTCTTTTTTTAATCATGTTGTCATTTGCATGCCTATGCCAAAAAAAATGGCATTTGCTCTTCAACGACTACAGCCATGCATTCCCACTCCTCTTTATCTACGCTAAAGGGAACAAAAACTTAATTTAAATTTAAAAGTTGATATACTAGGGTATATGACAGACTAATAGAAACAAAGCAGGGGAAAAAGCATTTTGCTAGAAATAACGAGGAAGCAAATTTAAAGGAACCTCATGCTGAAGGCCATAAGAGACAAAGATCGGCCCGACAAAGGCCCATTCTGATAAATCCATTCCTACATGCTTCTCTTCCGTTCCTTTTTTTTTTCTTTTTTGGCCTCCCTCTATCTTTGGTGAGACTTTGCTGTAGGCGGGGTTGGTCAGGTCGTACATGGACAGAAGATATCGTCGGATCCGACGGTGACTGCTACTTGATTTTCCTGCTGATCACAGTCATTAGTCCCATCCCAAAGTTCAAATGTAGCCGCACTACTCATGATGGTACAACAATAATTACACCCGCCAAGCATGTCCTCTGTAATACTTGTTTACTGAAGCGCCACTCTTAGTTTAATATACTGTTTGTTTTTATTACTGATCTTCTAGTACCTAGAGGCCGGCGGGCTCGAATAGGCATTGTTGTATTTAACTGGAACAGAAAATGATCCAAGAATGTTTTAGAACGTAACTAGAATTTTATACTACTGTAAGTCCTGTAAATCCCTCGCAGAAGGTTCTGTTTTAAAACGTGGGTAGGTTGGCGCTAATTTGTATTTTGCAATATATACGGAGAAAAATGAAGGACCAGTGGGTAGGTTGTTGGCGCTAATTTGCTTAGAGCAATTAGACCGTCCTATTTGTGAGTTGATGCACACGTGGACCGCTGCGTTTCCGGATAGACGTAAGCAAGGTTTGCATACTTTTTGCATGCCGTTGGCATGAGAAACAACCAGGAGAGCAAAGTCAAATATGCTCCTCCAAAGTCAACACGTAGAAACATCTAAATATAGGGCAAGTACTTTTCCTAATCAATATGAAAATTGTCACACAAAAAGAACACATCCATAAGTGGATATTTACTTTACGGTAGCTCTAGCTGTAATGGAGAATGAACCCACCGTTCTGAGCAGACCAAGTAAAATACAAAATTGTGGAGACCAGAGATGTTTCTGCTTCTTTGAACAAACAATATTGGCCAATTGGGCCAAATACCTGACGATATGAGGCCACATACATGAAGCAAAATTGGATTCGGCATATTCTCGCAGTCTCATTTCAGCACCTCTTATATTCAAGTTATGAGAAAACAATGTTATAGATTCTCTATCTATCCTAATCTGTACGAAAAAGCAAACGTTCAAATTTATAGCTTTCTCGGGTTTGGCTTGACTCAGCATGCCCCAAATGTTCATCTGTGCCCCACGTACGAGACACATTAATTAAGAACAAACCCTAGAAACAGTCTCTAGTTTTATCTTAAACAACGGTAATAAGGGAAAAGACAGTTAGCGCTAGAATCTTTACATCTCACCATTGTGCCCAAAATAATACCCATCAAATAATTTGTTCTTTTAAAAATTAAATACAAATGTATATCGGCGGTTTTGTAACCATATGTGTTTTTAGTATACAATAACCAGATGTGTTTATGACAAATTATGTTTCACAAGTACGTCATGCACGGAGCTGATGAGCGCATATTCAATTGTGGTGTCATGAACTTATCAATGTTTCCCGATATGTTAGTATATTATTATGTTCAACCTAACTCAATATTTGTTCTAGTGCAAACTGATATTCAATTGTGGTGTCTTGAACTTGTCCCTACTTTGATGTTTCATGATATTTTAGTGTATTATTATGTTCCAACATAATCCAATATCTGTTCTGGTGCAAACTCATATCTGATGAATTAAACAAGGAAGGCTAGAAGCTTGTCATCGAAATGCAGAGGACGTGACCAAGCTTCAGTTAAGATCAAATGCACCTTTTCTTAATAACTCGATATAGTGCAAGTAAGTGGAACTGAATAGAATTAAACGTGTGTATTTATCTGAAAGCTCTAATTAAAGTACAACTCTTCAAATTATACTATTTATGGAGAAAAGTGTCGCGTCACCGCCACGACAGAAAGCGATGCAATTTTGATGTTTTACATGGAAACAAACAAATGGATGCAGTTACAATGCTTTTAAGGAACACCATAACGTCACGACATGTTGCATGGAGAGGTGGGGAGAGGTGGGGCACATGACCATATAACAAACCTCTTAGCTGGAGGGGATGAGCATAAGATGGAGTGGCGAGGCGACAATAAAAAGCTGTTGATCCGTTAGAAAAGAGAACGTTTCATATATCACCTGAGTCACATTTTGCAAGAGTGCACAACATCGCAGTGATATAAAAATGTAACTTCTGTATTTTTTACTTTTTACTGAAACAAGAAATGTAATAGATTTATTTACTAAAAAATTTAGGATATGAAAGAAGGGGAGCTCATACAAGAACTAATGAAGCCTGATAGAACCCATAAAATTAACTCACCCGATTATTTAGAATGTGCATGACGCGCATATATCCATTGTGATGGGAAAATGAATCCATTATGTAACCTACTGCATTATGAAACCATGAGAGCACAATTCAAATTCGAGAATTTCTCAGGAAAATTAGTTAAAGCCATGATCATCGTTCCCATTGAAATTTATTTTGCAATGCACAAACACATTTATGGTGGAAATTAGTAGAACTTTACTCTGTGTAATCTAGACGTGACACGTCCGTCAGATGGCTGATCAAAGGAAGGATCCTGCAGGAGTAAATTTTGATGCGTTACACAATCAGAAAAGAGATAGGGAGCAAACGGAGGCAGGAAATGGGGCATAAAAAACTACAAGCCAGCTATATATAACACTCACATGACATCTAAAAAAGCAGAGGAATAGCAGAAAAATAAATGATAAAAAGGAAGGAGAGGGAGAGATAGAATAGAGAGAGGCACACAACAACAAAGAGAGAGGAGAGGAGGAGGTGGCGGTGTGGCCTTTGAGGTTGCCATGCCTCCCCCAAGATCCTAGACGCCAGCTTGCACGCGACTCGTCTTCGGATCAATCGGTGCGCCTCTCAATTCCCCGATCTTCCCCGGCCCTGCCGTCCCAAATTCGGCCCCATTTGGTGCCCAATTGCAGCTGTTCGATCGGTTTTTGGAGCCAGGCATTCCTGGTGCGTTGTCCTTCTTGCTTAGATCTGCTGCCTCGGTCGCCGGGGCGCGACAAAGATCGGATCTTGCGGCGCCCGGGCTCGTTCTCCGATCCGATTGTGG